>JAODAL010014770.1:0-86274 GCA_025379985.1 Phyllomedusa bahiana | reverse complement strand
AAAAGTGGAGTTTTGCAGCTAAAAAAGGACCTGCAGTTACTAGAAATGTGTTTACCAATATAAGTTCAGGTCCCCAATACCCAGGAAATATTTCATAGCAATGTTAATAATAAGATATTCCATACAATGTCTACACTACTTTTTGTTGCACTTTATCCAGTTTTCTTTATATAGAGCTTGTCTGTGTTCGCCCGCGGCCCCCCCCCCCCCCCCCGCTCCCACCGCCGTGAATTTACAGTGGTAGATTCTGCTTTAAAATTCTCTAGCTAACTACATAAAATGTTCAAATCCCTAATGTAACTAAATTGGAAGGATCACAGCTAATAGTAGAGGTTTCTCTGTGCAGAAATAGACTATTTCGCTGAGCTGTTTGGCCACAGCAGAACGCAGGTCCTATCCCTATGAGACGCTGAGAGACACTGAGGCTGAAACAGGAAACGCTGTTCTATGTAAAACGAGGTCATGTGATTTTTCCAGCCAATCGCAACCATACACATCCCAGTCATGATGTCGCACACACATCTCACCCTGCTCTATTCTGTAATTTGATTTGCTGGCTGCCAAAATTACAGGAAGCGCCGAAAATGGCGCGATCTTAATAGATGATGCACAGATTTTAACCTTAAGTATCGCATGATCTGGAAATTTCGATCACCATAAAAACCTTGCCGATTTCAACTTTGTCAATAAAAATCGCTCAACACTAATAAACACAGATGACTTCCTCGTCCTGACATTCTGCATCCTGGAGCTGCGGGCTACAAGCAACAGGCACTGCAAGGCATTGCCGACCGCCCGGGATTTTTGCAGATTGACCGGCTTCCTTCTCCTCCTCTGATGGCATCAGCGATTGGGCGTCTGAGCAGAAAAAATCATCCTGTTTGGCCTCTTGATCTTTGGAAATGCCTTCTGACCCCAACCGCATTTTCTCATCAAAGGGGTCTTCAGAAAATGGATTATCCACAGTGGTGGGTACACGAGTTGACATTTGGGCTGCCTTCGCTTCATGTTGGACGGATGCTGATGATGCTGATGACGACATTTGTGGCCGTGACTGGGAGGACGAGGAGGTAAGACTGCTGGATGCAGGTTGCATTAACCACTGAAGAACAGATTGGTGACGCTGTTCGTTACTGAGATTCACAGGGCCCTGTCCCAGCGATGACAGGCCTGACAGGCCTGCAACCGTTGATCCGCTGGCTTACGTGTTGTCGCCAGCACTGGAAGGAGCACCTTCTCTCGTACTTCTACCTCCATGTCCTCTTTGTTCGCTTACCACCTGCATTTCGCTCCATGTCCAGAAAGATAAAAATTTAAGAAGTGTAAGATGGCAGCCGGAATGGTCTGCAATGGTGTATATATTCCGCCGGGTTTCTGCATGCACCATGATAAACGGATGGCAAGCGACTTCAAAGGAGAAGGAAGTCGCATGGTCTCGCCACTGTTAGATGGCTGTTATGTGTCACCAAGGTACTGGCCTTGTTGAGGTAGGAGTCATTGTTTTCTGTTGTCAGCTGCGATATGTAGTTGGAACATGTTTAACAGCTAGTATAGCTGTTGAAAAACAGCTTACTCCGGGACGGCGCTTCCTGGGAGCAGTCAAAGTGTTGGGGGAGTGACTGCGCCCCCAGGTTCCAGTCCACCGTTTGGCTGTCAGGCTAGTCCGCGGACTCGGTGGGGCTGTTACCCGCGGCAATAGAGTTTTGACCTGAGAGGTTGCGGACTGGAGAGAGGCAAGATCTCCCATACAGCCACGGCTGGGTTTAAGGTGTAGTGAGGATAACTACCTTTGTACTAGCCAGTGCTCAGACGAGCAGGAGTTTATTTCATTTGTTTTGGTTTTACGTTTTTCACCTGTTGCCACTGTCTTGTTTGAACGTGTGCCAATAAAATACGGAGCAACCGTATTTGGACTATAAATCTGTCTGAGTCTCTGTCAAACTGGACTTTTGCTACGATCCCAGAGCGGTTGCGGCTCACAAAAGGCATGGAAGAGTTTTTGACAGTCTCTTATTGAAAGACGGCAAATCACAGCTATTCTTAAATCCCTCTAATTTCCTACAGCCAACTAGGATTAGAAACTGAATTGTTTCTAGCAAATACCTGTGAAATGCGGTCTGGTGGAAGAACCGTAAGACAAAATCAACAGTGTTCTTCCTTCAGTCCCAGGGATTTACAACTGCCCAGTAGGACTAGGAATTGATAGTTTTCAACAAACTATCATACAAGTGCGCTATCTGCGCCAAACTGAGATTCACCGAGCACAATAAAAATATTCAGAAGTTACACGGATGAGAAATTGCGTTTTTTGCAGCAATGACAAACGAGAACAGTTACTAGAAAATGTTTCTATCAAAATTGTCGTACAACGTGGCTATTTGAAAAAAACTAGGGCCGCACCACGTGCAATACAGCTATTTAAAAGTTATACGGATAACAAACGGTGGTTTTTGCACCAATGAAATACACCAACAGTAACTACAAAATTTCTGTATCCAAATTTAAGTACAAGGTGGCTATTTGAAAAAAACTGGGGCGAACCAAAGTGCAATACAGCTATTTAAAAGTTATACGGATAAGAAAAGGTGGGTTTTGCACCAATGAAATACAACAGCAGTTACTACAAAATTTCTGTATTCAAATTTAAGTACAAGGTGGCTCTTTGAACAAAACTGGGCCGCACCAAAGTGAAATACAGCTATTTAAAAGTTATACGGATAATAAACGGTGGATTTTGCACCAATGAAATACACCAACAGTAACTACAAAATTTCTGTATCTAAATTTAAGTACAAGGTGGCTCTTTGAACAAAACTGGGCTGCGCCAAAGTGAAAAAAAAACAATTTAAAAGTTATACGGATAATAAAAGGTGGGTTTTGCACCTATGAAATACACCTGCAGTTACTAGCAAATTTCTGTATCCTAATATAAGTACAAGGTGGGTCTTTGAACAAAACTGGGCTGCGCCAAAGTGAAAAACACCTATTTAAAAGTTATACGGATAATAAAAGGTGGGTTTTGCACCTATGAAATACACCTGCAGTTACTAGCAAATTTCTGTATCCTAATATAAGTACAAGGTTGGTCTTTGAACAAAACTGGGCTGCGCCAAAGTGAAAAACACCTATTTAAAAGTTATACGGATAATAAAAGGTGGGTTTTGCACCTATGAAATACACCTGCAGTTACTAGCAAATTTCTGTATCCTAATATAAGTACAAGGTGGGTCTTTGAACAAAACTGGGCTGCACAAAATAAAAGGTACAATTTCACCTCAGGTGCGTGGTGTGCTGGCCAAAAACTGGTAAAACAAAAGGCATTTCAATGCAGGTTCAAAGCGGAGTCTGGGCTGCACTATATACACTCTCTTTTCAAAAGCCTGGCTGCCTGCCTGTCTGTCTGTGTTCGCCCGCAACCCCCCCCTTCCCCAAGGCGATACAGTGCTAGATGCTTCTTTAAAAGGCTCTGTCTAACTAACTAAGACCTGAAATTCTCTAATCTACCTATGTGCTAATGTAAAAGCATAGTTGTCTGTATGAATAAAGAAAACAGTGTCTCTGTGCTGAGGTGAGCTGTATTGAGAGAGAGCTAGCACACGTCCTGCTCTAGTGAGAGACACTGAAACACTGATGATGAACAGGAAACGCTGTTCTTTTTTTTAACAATAGAATTTTATTGAATGAGTTTATCACAATAAAATACATGACAGATCACAATATCTTTTCAAACCAGACAATTAAAACATAGATAAATGTAGAGAAAACGAGAACACAAGACAAAACAAGTAGCCATGACTCCATACATTGCAAAAGAGTGTTTCAGGCAATGTTGTAATATAAAGGTTACCTCCAATAATCATTAATCAATGGGTCTCAGGCAAATGTGAAACGTCTTTATGGATGAACACTTAATGTTTTGATAAGGTGAGTACAATCAGGTAGACCGTTCAGTTGCTATCTATTTGAATCATGGGGTTGTGCATATTTGGACGAGGACCAGTAAAGCCAATTGAGCCTCTGTTTGGGAACAAGGTGGGGCGGAATCGCAAGGCAATTTTCTGCATGATATTGATTGTTAATTCTAGAGATGACCTCCAAGATAGAGAGCGGTGCAGCGTTTTTCCAATTTGATGCAATAACAGCCTTATTGGCTATTAAAACATGGAATAATACCGTATGGACTTGTCTTGGGAAGGAATGAAATGAGAGGTCTAGTACCGCTGTCTCAGGTGAAAGGGAGACAGTAATTTGAAAGAGCTCGGAGAGCAGGTGCTCCACAGCTTCCCATAGTCTATGTGTTACTGGGCAGCTCCACCACATGTGAAGTAGAGTGCCACGGGAGCCGCATGACCTCCAGCAACCCTCAGAGTGATCAGGAAACATGTGATTCAGTCTGCAGGGAGTAAGATACCAACGCAACTGAATTTTTCTCATGAGCTCTATGTGATTAATACATCTAGAGAGCTTTTTTGATTTAATAGCTGCAGATTCCCACTCCTCCTTTGTAAAAACTTTCCCTAGCTCTGCCTCCCATTTAACAGCAAAAGTAGGTTTATGAGATGCATTTATAGATGACAAGGAGGAATATATCTGGGACAGGCCTCGTTCGTAACCTTTCTTCCCCAGTATTAAGTTCTGAAATAGGGTAAGAGGATGTACCTCTTCTGGGTCATTCCATTTTTGTAGTGAGTGCCGTACCTGCAAGTATATATAGAATTGCGTGTTGGGTAAAAGAAACTGGACTTTTAGCTCCTCAAAGGATTTGAGTTTATCGCCCGAGTAAAGATCACCAATGGTAAGTATCCCTTTATGTAACCACTGTGAGAGAGGAAGGTGTGGGGACTCTGTCAGCAAAATATCCAAAGGACATGAGTGCTTCCGTATTTTTAGCCAGTGGTGGGGAATGACATATTTGTTCCATACTGTGGCTAAGTGGTTAAGGGTCGGAAATTCAAACCTAGGCAAGGGCGTACCCCAGAGTGAAGCTATAAAGATATTTTTAAGCGTGGTGTGAGAGATTGAATGGTCTTCTAGTGATGCCCAGCGCTGTGTCTCCGGGGTGGTCCAAAGTTTAGTAATGGGTTCAAGAACAGCTGTTATATTATATAGTGAAAGGTTGGGGACTGATAAACCACCCTTTGACAGGTGTAGACAGAGATGTGTTTTACTGATTCTAGGTCTTTTATGGGCCCAGATAAAGCGAAGGAGTGACTGTTGGAGCTTATTTAAGGCAGATGTGGGAAAAAGGAATGGAACTGTTCTAGCCAAGTAAAGGTATTTCGGGAGGAGTAACATCTTGGTTATTTGTACTCTCGCCATCCAAGAGAGAAGAAATTGGTGGAGGCGGTTAATTTCGTCCAGAATCTCAGCGGTGACAGTGTTGAGATTGACTTCGACTGTTCTGTTGAAATCTGGGAAAATGCGTATACCTAGATATGGTACTGATGATGAGGACCAAGTAAATTGATGACATGAAAGCTGGGTAGGCAAAGTTGATGGGCAGTGAATAGGTAAGGCTATGGTTTTGGAAGCATTGAGCTTATAATATGAGACAGATGAGTATTGATTAAGGATCTCAAGAAGGGCTGGAATTGAGGTCTCAGGATTTTGACAAAGAACTAAAATGTCATCCGCATATAAGCTGATTTTGTGAGTTTCAGAATTAATTGAGATCCCTGAGATCTTGGGGGAGTTTCTTATATAATCCGCCAAAGGCTCTACACAGAAGTCGTATATGAGTGGCGAGAGGGGACATCCCTGTCGGGTTCCATTAGTAATCGGGAACGTTTTGGAGAGAAAGCCTGAGGAGTAAACATTAGCAGTTGGTGAGGTATATAGGGCGAGGATTGCTTGCAGAAAAGGTCCGTTAAAACCAAATTTCAATAACACTGCTTTTAGGTACGTCCAGTTGATTCTATCGAAAGCTTTCTCTCCATCGAGAGAAAGCAATACTGTTGGGATTTGTGATTGAGAGACTGCATGGAGAATGTCAATTATTCTCCTTGTGCAGTCCCTCGTTTGTCTTCCTTTAACGAATCCGGCTTGATCAGCATGGATTAGGTGGGGGAGGATATCATTGAGCCTATGAGCAAGGATTTTAGAAAATAATTTGATGTCGTTATTAAGTAAAGATATGGGTCTGTAGTTAGAGATAATGTCTGTGGGCTTATTAGGCTTTGGGATTGTTGATATTGTTGCCTTTAGTAGCTCTGGGAGAGGAGTACCAGAGGTCATAATTGAGTTAAATACGTCTTTCAGGTGGGGGGTCAAGAAGTCATTAAAAAGTTTGTAGTATTCGTTGGTGAAACCATCTGGGCCAGGAGATTTGTTAAGTTTGGAATGGGAGATTGCTCGCTGTATATCTTGCTCAGTGATTGGGAGGTTTCAAAACTCCAGCTGCGCCCGGGATAGCATGGGAAGTGAGGTTAAACTCAGGAAATTATTTATGTCCTCACTGCTGACAGGGGGAGTAGTTGGGTCTAATGAGATGTTATAAAGCGATTGATAATAGTCGGCAAAGGCATCTGTAATTTTTTGGGGATCGTAGATTTTACCTTTGGACGGACAGGTAAGGAACACAGTTTTGGATCTGAGTTGCAATTTTTTAACTCTGCGGGCTAACAGTTTCCCCGGTCGGTCCCCTTGTAGATAAAAATTTAATTTCAACTTTGCAAGGGATTGTTCATATTTCTGGAATAACATTATCCTTAATTTATTTTTTAGGTTTTTTAACTTAGCTTTCACTAGTGGGTTTGGTGTGGTTTTGAGTTGTACGTCAAGGGACTTAATCTCTTCTAAGGTGTTATTAAGTTCTTTCTCTCTCCTGCGTTTCTCCCTCGAGGCAATCCTTATACAGATTCCGCGTATAAAAGCTTTATGGGAACACCATAAAATTTGTGGGTTGGAAACTGAACCCGAGTTCATACTGAAGAATTCTTTCAGCGCATCTCTTATATCTGACACTAGGTGAGGTGATTTTAGTAAAAAATTGTTGAGCCTCCAGGAAGAAAAGAGAGGAAGTGAGATTTTGTTGTTAAAAGTGAGGTGAATTGGCGCATGGTCAGACCACGTGGCGCAACCTATGGAAGAAGATTCAACATTTACTAGGGCGGTTTTGTCGACCAGAAAATAATCGAGCCTAGAGTGAGAGAGTTTAGCTGCGGAAAAAAATGTGTAGTCGAACTCTGTGGTGTGCGAGTATCTCCATGGGTCATGGAGATCTTCTTCCATCATGAAGGCTTTCAAATATGGGGTTTTGGTCCCAGAACTTTTGGAACGATCAATGCTGCTGTCAACCACCATGTTAAAGTCACCACAGATAACCAGATTTCCTTTAGCTGTTTCTTTAGCTTTAGCAACTACCTTAGAGATAAAAGGCAGCTGGTTCTGATTTGGAGCATAAAGCGTTACTATGGTAAACATAGCGGAGTCTAGGGTGCATTGTATAATTATATACCGACCTCTAGGATCGATTTCAGAATGTAGCAATGAAAAGGCTACAGTATCCTTGACAAATAAAACTGTCCCAGCCGTCTTTGTGTCTGAACAAGAAAAAAATGAGGTTTGGAATTTTTTGTGCTTCAATCGAAACGTAACTGATTGTTTCAAGTGCGTTTCTTGCCCACAGATTACGTCTGCTCCGGACCGCACTGCATCTCTCCAGAAGAGCGACCTTTTAAAGGGGGAATTGAGGCCATTGGTATTGATTGAGAGAAATTTAATTCCCATAGTGGTGACCAAAACTATCTGGCCGTGCAGCAACAGTAATCATCCTCAACAGCATAGCAGACAATATAAATGCAATGTGTTCAAGAATATAGTAGGTAGACATGGCATTAACCCAACATAGGCTGATTAAAACCAAGCAAATAAGAACCAAACAATACAGGTAAAACATAAGAACAAGGTTCTTCCCATGTGAGTGGGAATTTGAGTAGCGGGGAAAAGTTCCGTGCATGGTACCTGAAGTAGGACCTCACGAGCAAGCTGGAGGTACTCAAGTAATCAAAGTGGAGTAAGCTCTCAGCGAGTGCAGAGGGTGCTTGTATGGGTCGGCAAGTCAATCGTCCGGAGCTTGGCGTCTTCTGACTTGTTTTTCGGACCAGAGAGGAGAGATAAGGTTGGGTCTGTCTTTGCCTCTGCGCAGAGGAGTGTTAGTTGGAGTAGTCAGGAGGCCCCATGACTGAAGAATGTCCCGGAGCGCGGCAGGAGAGGCGCAGACAATAGTGTTGTTGTCTCTTGATATTATCAATTTGACAGGGAATCCCCAGTGATATGGGATGTTATGGTCACGTAATACCTTGGTGAAGGGGGCAAATTCCTTACGTTGAAGCATTGTTCCTGCTGATAGGTCTGGAAAGATCGACAAATCTTTGAATCTGTCCGGTAATGAGACTCCCCTTCGAATGGCACGAAGCAAGTTATCTTTAGTGCGGTAAAAGTGGATTTTAGCAATTACATCCCTTGGCAATGAGGGTGAAATATGTTTGGGCTTAGGGAGTCTATGTATTCGGTCCACTGTAAGGTCTAAGGCTGTTGCATCTGGCAGGGCAATGGCTATAAGATCTTGTAGGAAAGGAAGTAGCATGTCGGAGGAGATCGACTAGGGAACCCCTCTTATACGGATATTAGATCTCCGGGACCTATCCTCAAGGTCTAGAACTTTAGAGGAGAGTTTTCGGACTTCATCTTCCAAAACAGTATGTGAGTCTATGAGAAGGTTGTGAGATGTGGAGAACTCGGCCATTTTGGTTTCGATGTGGTCAGTCCTAGAGACTAGTGACTGAATGTCCCCTCTGAAATCATTCATCATCTGTTTGAAATCACTTTGTATTTGCTCCCTGAAGGAAGAGAACAGTTGTCACAGGGTATTTTCTGTAGTATTAGGTTTTCCAGGGCCGTCTCTTTGTTCAAAATCTAAAGATTCAGCATGAGATAAGGTAGGGGAGGATGGAGGTAAACTGAGGGATCCTCTCAGAGGCCTAGATTGTGATGATTGTTGGAAGAATTCAGTGAGTTTTGGAGGTTTTTTAGGTTGATTCCTTTTAGAGGTACCTCCCATTTTGTATATGTGGATATTAGACAGACAGTGCAGGTAAGGTATGGTCATGAAGTGCTGATAATATCCAGATGGCAGTAAAAATTGTGATATTGCAGTGCGTCTGGGTTATGCGTATGTTCCTCTCCCTTGTTTTTTTTTTTTCCTCTCACTTTTTCTCTCCCTCTCTCTCCTTTCTTTCCTTCTTCAGACCTATGTTTTTATGGAGGGTTTACCTCAATGAGATGGGAAGTGGAGGTATTGTTGAAAGTGACTGAGGTGTAAGACTTATCAACTACTCAGTCCCCTAGTCAGGGATAATCCTGGTATATATAGAGGTGATGGTTTCTAATATGGACCTGAAGCTGTGCAGAAGTCCAACACTATTTTGATGACACGTGTTGGTGAGGGTATATAAGATGAGTTGTTGTGGGTTAATAGTCCTGCAAACTTGATCTGGCTGTGTCTTGGTGATTTAACCAGCGAGCTTACTTAACATAAAGATGTAGACGTTTGTTTCACTTATGTGCAGGGTCCCGCTTTGGCGGGAAAAATTCGCGGGCTTTTTTGTGAGTACAAAGGAGGACCCTTTTTGACACGGTCAAACCAGTTCAACAGGTCCTTAGACTATTAAAGATCCCCTTGCAGGTCTGTCGGGGATCGGAGGATCACTCTGTGCCTGTTATATAAAAGCCCAGTAATCCCTGGGTAGTGCTGCAGAAACAGCTCTGATCAGGTGTCAGAGCGGGCAGTTGGAAGCAGTATGGCCGCCGAAGAGAGGCTCCCAGCACTCGCCGCCGGGACCCGCCAGTGAGGTAACGTTAATAACCGGCGGAGCTTTGAAAATGCACCCGGTGTCCGCGCCTAGTCCTGCAAGCCGGCGGGCGTTGCAGGTGTCCGCGTGTGGCTGCGGTTATGCTGGTTATGTGTGCGTGGCAGGCAGGCACCAGTGGGCGGTATGGCAGTCGGGCCTTCGCCGGGAGCTGGGCTGCTCAAGACTCACCGGCTGGCTATTCTGGCGTCATGGAGCTAGCGTCCAATGCGGGGGCCAGGATATTGCTGTCTCCGCTGTCCCTGTTTCGCCCGGTAAGTCGGGAGCAGTAGTGAGTTCCTGTGGTGGATGCTTGCGTGAAGCTGTTCTCTATGGCTGTATAAGAGCGTGGCTCAGTGTATCTGCAGCTGGCTTTCTGTCTCGTCTGCGGACGGTGTGTAGGTCTTACAGAAGGATCCACGACCTCGGGATGTTCTAGTTGTCTTTTCTTCTCTCTGGAGAATGAGTATAATCCGGTTTTGTTTGCCAAAGGCTTATTTGGGCCGTTGTTTTCCCCCGCTGGTGAGGAGCTCCTCTAACAAGCGTCCTCCATCTTCAAGCACCAGGCCACGCCCAGGAAACGCTGTTCTATGCAAAACGAGGTCATGTGATTTTTCCAGCCAATGACAACCATACACATCGCAGTCATGACGTCGCACACCCAGCTCACCCTGCTCTATGCTCTAAGCTGATTTGCTGGCCGCCAAAATGACAGGAAGCGCCGAAAATGGCGCGATAGTAATAGATTATGCGCAGATTCTCACCTAAAATATCGCGTGATCGGAAATTTCCGATCAACCTAAAAACCGTGCCGATTTCAACTTTGCCAATTATAATCGCTCATCCCTAGTCCTTAGTCCCTTAGCTAGCCCTGGATTTAATGGTGTAAAACGATTAGGTGGAAGGCTGTGTTCAGACTGCATAATTGCGGGACGTATTTCGGCACGTAATTGCGCAGAAATACACCCGAAATACGCCCCACAATTACGGTAGTTCATAGCTCTCATTAAGAGCTTTGAATACCCGATGTTTTCTCCAGAGCATAATGCGCGGTGGGAAAGACAATTGACATGTCACTTCTTTACGGCGCTTACGCTCAGGGGAGAGTGAAAGTGAATGGGAGACATCTTTCAGTGTTTTAAAAGTATGTGCTGACCAGCGGGTACTTCTAAAACATCTGGTGTATTGCGGCACATACAGTACGCGCCGCAATACACCATATGAACATAGCCATACAGGCATTGCAGGCCACTTTCAATAGCAGTATTTGCATCACTCTTAGAGCCACATGTATGAACCTGTTTAGGTCTAAAACTCACTCTTTTGCCCATAGATTACTATGGGCATAAAGGTTCGTTTTAGACCTAAACAGGTTCATACATGTCGCCCTTAGTCTTGGCTAACAGACAACTGTTTGACATGGATTATTTACACGGCTGATACATATGTATTGTTTTCTTTTTTATCCTTTAGGGTGGGTTGTAAATAGTAATTTATTCACAATGTGGCATTTTAACACATCACAAATGTGTTACATGTCCTCCAGATAAAAGAAAATTGTGTTTCCAGTGCCACCTACTGAAAGTAGCTACCATGTAACTCTATATCCAATCCACTTGAGAGCATTAAAACGTGATCAGGGACTATCTGTTATGAATGGCAATGGAATTCTCCTGCCATTTCTTCTTCGCTAGCTTAACAGATGAGAGGAGGCTGTTGCTAAGCAACTGCCTCAAACAACTCTCTGGACTATCAGCCGCCCATGCACACGTGAGCTTGATTATTAGGGAGTTGATGATTGTCAGCCTCAATAAAGCTGATTTTCACTGTATGGCTGGTTGTTGTCTGTACTGGTGGCTGGAGTGTGTGCCGTGTGAACTAACTGCATTCAGTTCTGCTTTGATAGTTATGTTTCGAGTTTGCTAGCCTAGAGCCCTGTTTTCTTTAGTTCTCTTGATAGTTTTGAGCTGTTTGGATAGGTCCAGTATAGTGAGGGACTTTAGTAGGAATATTGTCAGGGATAGGATAGAGGCAAGGAAGTCTGGTGTTAGGGTTAGATTTAGGGACAGGTTAGAGAAGAAGTTAGAAAAAGTAAGCATTAAAGGCGTTGTCTCCCTACAGCACTTGGCAGCCTTTTCTGCTAGCTGCCAAGCAGAGCTTGTGAAATGGAGGGGCATGTTTCTCCTCCCAGCAGGGAATATCTTCATTCTCTCTCTGCAGACACACCCTCACAGTGTACATTCTGTGTGAGTTGGGGGAAGGGAAAGGTTCTCAACTGTCCTAGACTAAGGCTATGTGTACATAGAAAATGACAAAATGATGTCCAAAATGCGATGGCATTTCAGTATTTGATGTGTAGACATAGCCTAAGGAATCAATGGAAGTGAAAAGCTAAGCTAACTCGATCGTGTATATATAAATTTCTCGCTTTCTCTACATACTTTGTAACTAGAATAGGCATTTGATGGGTAATTGTTTATCTCTGTGTCTCTCTCTCACATAATAGAGATTAATGCAGATTATTACACCTCTGACCTCTACAGATCTGCAGAACAAAACTATACACTTTATATGTTTGTGATTACATGGGACTGCACATCTATCTCACAAGTGTTTTATGTGGCACTGTGCATCTGTGTCACAAAAGGTCTTTTTTACATGGGACTGCACAGTACAGCTGTGTTCTATCCCTGTGATTTATGTGGGACTGCACATCTGTGTCACAAAAGTGATTTACGTGGGACTGCATGGGACTGCACATCTGTATCACAAACGTGTGTTACGTGGGACTGCACAGTACAGCTGTGTTCTCTCTCTGTTTGTGATTAACGTGGGACTGCGCATCTGTGTCACAAAAGTGATTTATGTGGGACTTCACAGTACAGCTGTGTTCTCTCCATTTGTGATTTATGTCTCTCTCTCTCTCCCTCTCTCTCTAGCTTCTGACTGCGACCTGTGCACTATGCTGCATTGACATACTATGAACGCTCCAGTCTGTGACTGGGCGTGACATGCCGCTCAGCCGACAGTCACTAACACATTAGCAATGCATAACGCTATCAGGGCTTCAATGCGGTTGCTATGCACACACGAAGCTAGCCCATTCTCATAAACCACAGCACTTTGCTAATGGTATCCTAGGACGAACACGTTGACATTTTATTCCCCTCATTTTAAACTATGATCTTTGTAGTGAGACAACCAGGGCTATATTTATAGGTCATGCTGCCCTAGGCACTAAACCTGAATACGCCCCCATTAACAATTTGCATCACCACGCCCCTTTCACATCATGCCACACCCCTTTACAAAAGCCACGCCCACTGTGACCATGTAACAGCTCTAGAAGAAAGCTAATTGAAGGGTTTGCTGTCACTCAGCTTTCCTGGAGGTTGGATAGCCTATTCAGCATCTAGGAGAGCTGGGAGATACCGCCAAACTGTGCCTGAACGTAAACCATTACACTACAACCAATATTTCCATCATATGGGGCCATAGAGTGGTAGACACCAGTGTACACAGGCTCTGCAAACTGTATATTACCCCAATACAGTGACCATATAGTGGTAGACACCAGTGTACACAGGCTCTGCAGACTGTATATTACCTCCATACAGTGACCATTTAGTGGTAGACACCAGTGTACACAGGTTCTGCAGACTGTATATTGCCTCCATACAGTGACCATATGGTGGTAGGCACCAGTGTACACAGGCTCTGCAGACTGTATATTACCTCCATACAGTCACCATATAGTGGTAGACACCAGTGTACACAGGCTCTGCAGACTGTATATTACCACCATACAGTGACCATAGAGTGGTAGACACCAGTGTACACAGGCTCTGCAGACTGTATATTACCTCCATACAGTGACCATATAGTGGTAGACACCAGTGTACACAGGTTCTGCAGAATGTATATTACTTCCATACAGTGACCATATAGTGGTAGACACCAGTGTACACAGGCTCTGCAGACTGTATATTACCTCCATACAGTGACCATATAGTGGTAGACACCAGTGTACACAGGCTCTGCAGACTGTATATTACCTCCATATAGTCACCATATAGTGGTAGATGCCAGTGTATACAGGCTCTGCAGACTGTATATTACCTCCATACAGTGACCATAGAGTGGTAGATAACAGTGTACACAGGCTCTGCAGACTGTATATTACCTCCATACAGTCACCATATAGTGGTAGACACCAGTGTACACAGGTTCTGCAGAATGTATATTGCGTCCATACAGTGACCATATAGTGGTAGACACCAGTGTACACAGGCTCTGCAGACTGTATATTACCTCAATACAGTGACCATATAGTGGTAGACACCAGTGTACACAGGCTCTGCAGACTGTATATTACCTCCATACAGTGATCATATAGTGGTAGACACCAGTGTACACAGGCTCTGCAGACTGTATATTACCTCCATACAGTGACCATATAGTGGTAGACACCAGTGTACACAGGCTCTGCAGACTGTATATTACAACCATACAGTGACCATAAAGTGGTAGACACCAGTGTACACAGGCTCTGCAGACTGTATATTACCTCCATATAGTGGTAGACACCCTTAGTGCATGCACCCGTAGTACGGCCGCGCAAATCAGTAATTCATAGCTCTCACTGAAAACTATGATTACCTGCCGTTTTTCCCCAATTTTGTTCTGCGCGCCAGAAGAGAAGTGACATGTAAAAGTCTATGGGAGTCGGACACACATAAATGTAGCCATATAAAAAACTGGATTCGTCTGATAAAAAAATTTTGGGGGACCCAGGAATTGAGGTCTCCCTTGGGGCAGATTGGTTCTTGCCTTAGGCTAGGTCTGCACAGCAAATTCAAAATACCATCAGAAACCCGACAGTATTTTAACTGCGCCGAACTGCTGTTATTTTTTGCAAAAAACGGCATCGGATTCGGATTTCCCGGGGGGCCCAGTACATTATGGGCGCAGGGACTTAACGTTGTTCCTGCGGAATATAGCACATGTTCTATAGTCCACTGGACGTTTTTCGTTTTTAGTTTCCCTCAGTAAAATATCCATGCTGTATAGACTACAGCATGGATTTTCTATTGCGGTCTACACAGCGCTGGTAACAGTCATTTTTTCAGCAGATTCAAAACACAGAATACGATGAAAAAATGTCCAAAATCCTGTGCTGTGTAGATTTAGCCTTGTGTATTCCAAAGCCTTCATCAGTAGGGAAAGCCTCTATCTCCCTCCCTTCATCCACGTTTTTCCCTCTCCTTATTTGAACTTGATGGACATGTGCATTTTTTCAACCTCACTATGTTACTATCTAAATTTTGGTCATACGGTTACTGAATAACGCTGCTGTACAACAAGCTAATATCACTCTATTGTTACTGAACAAATCAGTGTGCCAAGACCAATATTATCAATAGTCCTGCTATACAAGTAATACCACCACATCATGATCACATATCACCACCACATAGTTACTGAATAATACCATCACACCATGACTACATTGTAAATGAATAATACTGCCATACCATTCGTGAATATAAACCATTATACTAGCGAGTCCCCTCACGCCTTGGGAGTACGCGCATATTAGCACGAACTCCCGAAACACACGATGTACTGTGGCGCATACCTCCACCTATCACATGGGGTGATAGGTGGAGGTTGGGAGCGATAAGGTGATAGGTGGAAGGCTATGTGGTGATAGGTGAGGGGGTGGAGAGTTTATGGGTTGGAGGTTGTATTTCTTGTTGCCACTAGACCACATAACATGATAGTGGGGGAGGGGCAGGAGAAGGGTTTCAGGTCACAGCTTACAGGCACAATCTTCTGTAAAGGGGAACAGAAGACCAATCCCCCCATGAGATTGTGCTGCAGCTATGGCCTCTACCTCCGAGGAACATATTGTGCAGACTGAACACCCTCCCCTGCACCCTCAGAAGATAAACCGCAGGCATGATCCTCAGAGGTTGCAGGGGATGGAGTTCTCTACTGTCATACTCTTTGTACTTTTTTTTTACTCTACAGTTCTCCCCGTTGGACTATGTCGGATTGGTTAAATTTCTTTGATAAAATGGTCAATAGGAGATGGTGTCTGGAAGTAAATATTTAAATAAAGTGTTTTTGTCTTGTGTCCATGTTTCTTTTACCATTTTTTCTCCAGTGCTAGTAATGAAGGACCTGACAGACGCCTCTCCATTATTATCGGGGTACAAAGAGTCGGTAACCATCAGAAAGAGAATCATTTAATGTGATGGTCCGCCTCTAGGGCGACTGTGGGTTGGTATTTTTGAGGATGGAAAGGATCCAATAGCCATGCACTTTCCCATCCTGATATATCAACGCAGCTGCATTTTTACCTAAGCTAAAATATAAAAAGGGGGGGCTCAATTTTTTTTTTTTTTTTAAATCTTTTTAAAAAGCCAAAACAACGACTTAGGGCCCCCCCCTTTTCATACCAGTCCGGGTAAAACCGACACTTCAACCCTGATACTGTCAGAACAGATCCTGGATTGGGTCCCAATTTAAAAATACCAGCCTGCACTGCTCCAGAATGGACCGTCACAATAGGGGGGTCCGCTTCTGACAGTTACCGACTCTTCCCAGTACCCGGGCATTGGTCACGGGTAATAGTGAAAACGGTTAGGTCATTTTTTAGCTACTGACCACCAAGCCCGAGCCATAGTAAGGGAGGGGTTTCCTGTGGGACACCTCCACACTAACTGGAAAAAAGGAAAAAAAACCACATGACTAATAAAAAAAAAAACACTTTTTTTTAAATAAACATACCTAACTAAGTCCATTTATTAAATAAAAAATCCAATCTTATAATCCAAAAGGTAAAAACCATGAGGAAAAAAAAACAATTAAATATTATCGGCTACCCCGTGTCCAGGAACGGTTGCGCCAATACCCAGAGCAACCCATTTCCTATCAGTAGGTAGCGGGTCTCTGCTGTGGGATTTAGGCATCACCCCGCCCTTCCCGGGGGGCTTTGGACAGGCTATCTAGCACCCGGGATAGCTGGGTAACATCCCCCATAGCATATAACCAGATTTCCTATCCTAGGAAAGCTGGGTGCCTGCTGTGGGGGACGGGCCATCACAGACATGACACACCCAAACACCCATATATAGACATATATGTAGACATACACACACACAAACCTGTACATACACACACAAACTCATGCACACACATCCCCAGGCCCAGACTGGCCACAGGGAAAACCGGGAATTTGCCCGGCGGGCCGCTGGGGTCCAGGCCGCAGGGCCGGCTCGGATCGCCCACCGAGGGGACCAGTGGTTCCCCCCCCAGCGGGCCCCGAGTCCCAGTCTGTGGCGCGCACAGGGGCCGCAATGGTCGCATCAGCGACCGGACCCCTGTACCAGGGGGCCGACAGGCCCCCCTAACCACACGGTGCACGGACGGGTCACTGACCCAGCCATGCAGCCATCACGGCCACCGCCTGCACCGAGCGGTGCGAGCAGCGGCCGAGGCTGAACAGCTGGGATCTACTGATCCCGTCTGTTCAGCTCCCAGGAGGCCGCGGGGCAGGCGCGCGATGTGATGACGTCATCGCGCGCCCGCTCCGCGTCCTGCACACTGCTGCCGGCGGCCTCCGGGGAAGAAGATAGAAGAGGAAGCAGAGACCTCAGGTAAGTATAGTTTTTACTTATTTTTTAAAAACTACTGCCCTGGCTACCTGTATACCTGCCTAGCTATATACCAGCCCTGGCTACCTGTATACCTGCCTAGCTATATACCAGCCCTGTATACCTGCCTAGCTATATACCAGCCCTGTATACCTGCCTAGCTATATACCAGCCCTGGCTACCTGTATACCTGCCTAGCTATATACCAGCCCTGGCTACCTGTCCTGCCTAGCTATATACCAGCCCTGGCTACCTGTATACCTGCCTAGCTATATACCAGCCCTGGATACCTGCCTAGCTATATACCAGCCCTGGCTACCTCTCCTGCCTAGCTATATTACAGCCCTGGATAGCTGTCCTGCCTAGCTATATACTAGCCCTGTATACCTGCCTAGCTATATACCAGCCCTGTATACCTGCCTAGCTATATACCAGCCCTGTCTACCTGTATCCTGCCCTGTCTACCTCTATACCTGCCCTGTCTAGCTATATACCTGCCCTGTCTAGCTATATACCTGCCTTGTCAAGCTGTATGCCTGCCCTGTCTGCCTATATGCCTGCCCTGTCTACCTATAAGTGTCCCTGCCTGGCTACATACTGGCCCTGCCTGGCTACATACTGGCCCTGCCTGCCTACATACTGGCCCTAGCTGGCTAATTACTGCCCCTGGCCCTACATGGCTAATTACTGGCCCTACCTGGCTAGTTACTGGGAGCAGACCTAGCTACCTGGCTGATTACTGGGGGCAACCCTAGCTACCTGGCTAGTTACTGGGGGCAGCCCTAGCTACCTGGCTAGTTACTGGGGGCAGCCCTAGCTACCTGGCTAGTTACTGGGGGCTAATTACAGTGGTAGGCCCTGTCTACCTACCAAATTAATGGAGGAAGACCCTGTTTACCTACCTAATGGGGGTCTACCTATTTACATGCCACTTATCTGACATTTTTTAATTTCTAATTTTTCGGGTCTAACATACGCTGTTTGGGGAATTGATAGGAAAGTGCTGGAAAAGAGAGGAGTCTAAGATGTATTTGTGGTAAATTCTACAGAGACGAGTAGTGGCCACTAGAAGAAGACATTGCATGCTGTACCGGACAGAGAAAGAAATGGAAGGGAACGACTCATCAGGGATGACGTCATGGAGGTTTGGGCCAGAAGGAGACGAAAAGGAGAAGAGAACAACTCCCATCAGAGATGACGTCTCCTGTGAGTCTCTGCTGTCAGGGGTAAGTTTACTTCTGTGTTGAATCAGTGCTGTGTTCATGTGATGGTGACCTGACTACTGGTGATGTGATTGGTGGGGTTGTAGGTTATGTTGGTGCTTATGTAGTGTCAGTGTGGGCTTGTCCCTGATTGTAAAGTGCACACCTGACTCTGTGATGAGGGGTTTCTCTGCACCACGGTTTCTTTCTTGCATGTGTGTAGACTGCTTTCACCTGGAGCGGTTTTGCCGCTTTTTCTGTGTAGAAATGTACAGCATTAACTTCTCTGCCTTTCTGCACAAAAACGCATCAAAAATGCATCATGTGAAAGCAGCTTTATAGTGTAGTTTATTTTAGAAAGTGGCGAGGTGCGAGAACAAGGGGAATTTTTTAAGAGGATATTGTATGTGGGCTGGTGGAGGCTTTGTGCCAGGGCTGATTTTTATTCCCAGTCCGGCCCTGCACATCCCCCCTTGTACACACATAACACACCCATGTACACGTACGTACACACACATATATACACTTGATAAGTGAAAAATGATCCAACGTTGATAGCAAAAACCAGGGTTTTTATTGAAAAAATACTTAAAACATAGACAACATCTAAAAAAGCGTCTCACTGAGCATACGCTTACGCGTTTCGAACTACAAGTTAATTGCTGGGATCAAGAATATACATGTTGCCTATGGTATATATATATTTTCAATAAAAAATACCGTGGTTTTAGCTACCAACGCTGGATCATTTTTTACTTAGCAAGTTATTTGCTGTTGGCCAAAGCAATATGAAGGCGTGATGAAAGCTAAAGGTGTTTGTCTTACACGCTGCAAAAAGTCAAGCCATATAGTGGGGTAAGCACTGCTAACTTATATTTTTGTTGTACATACCCACACTCATGCACGCACAACCATGTACACGCAAGCACCCATACCCATGTACACACATGCACACGCATGCATCCATACCCATGTACACACACATGCATCCAAACCCATGTACACACCCCCACGTACACATGCAGGCACCCATGCCCATGTATGCACGCACCCACCCATGCCCATGAATGCACGCACGCACCCATGCCCATGTATAGATGCACGCACCCATGCCCATGTATGCACGCATGCACCAATGCCCATGCATGCACGCACCCATGCCCATGCATGCACGCACGCGCCCATGCATGCACGCACGCACCCATGCCCATGTATGCACACACCCACGCCCATGTATGCACGCAGTCACCCATGCCCCTTTATGCACGCACCCACCCATGCCCATGTATGCACGCACCCACCAATGCCCATGTATGCACGCACCCACCCATGCATGCACGCACGCACGCACCCATGCCCATGTATGCACGCACGCACCCATGCCCATGTATGCACGCACGCACCCATGCCCATGTATGCACGCACGCACCCATGCCCATATATGTATGCAGAAAAGGAAATTAAAAAAAAAAAAAAAAAGAGAGAGGGGGCGCACAATCGTGTTATACTGTTACAGGAAAACAGTGTATAATGGTTAAAAATTTGGGGTTCTAAACCTTTAAGTGTTGCGCTTTTAGTTTAGAGGCACAACACTCATAAGCGCTTACAGGCTATTTATATTCCGTACCCTTAATAACGGCAGCCGCAGGTCTCCAAACTCCCCTCCGTGGCTCGGGGAAGATAGACGCTGATCAGGATAAAGAAAAAATGGACCCCGCGCACGTGCTGAAGAAAAGCCCGAGCAAAAGGGCTTTTTGGTTTAAAAAAAGAATTATTCTTAAAAAGTGCAAAAGTTATTCTCGCACCATTAAAAACAAAACATACAGATTAAAACTTAATTAAGTGCGAGAATAACATCTTGCACTTTTTAAGAATAAATACTTTTTTTAAACCAAAAAGTCTATAGCTCGGGCTTTTCTTCAGCACGTGTGCCGGGTCCATTTTTTCTTTATCCTGATCATGCCCATGTATGCACGCACTCACCCATGCCCATGTAAGCACGCACTCACCCATGCTCATGTATGCACGCACGCACCCATGCCAATGTATGCACGCACGCACCCATGCCCATGTATGCACGCACGCAGCCATGACAGTGTATGCACGCACCCATGCCCGTGTATGCACCCTCGCCCGTGTATGCACGCACTCACCCATGACCATGTATGCACGCACCCATTCATGCCCATGTATGCATGCACGCACCCATTCCCATGTCTGCACGCATCCATGCCCATGTCTGCACGCACCCATGCCCATGTATGCACGCAACCATGCCCATGTATGCACGCACCCATGCACATGTATGTACACACCCATGCCCATGTATACACGCACGCACACATGCCCATGTATGCACGCACGCACCTATGCCCATGTATGCACGCACCCACACATGCCCATGTATGCATGCACCCACCCATGCCCATGTATGCACGCACCCACCCATGCCCATGTATGCACGCACCCACCCATGCATGCACGCATGCTCCAATGTATGCACGCACCCATGCCCATGCACACACACGCACCGATGCCCAAGCACGCACCCATGCCCATGCACGCACGCAACCATTCCCATGTAAGCACTCACACATGCCTTAGTATGCATGCCCCAATGGCAAGGTATGCACGCAGCCCTGCCTGTGGATGCATGCACCCAAGGCCATGTAGGAACGCACCCATGCCCGTGCTTGCACGCACTCACCCATGCCCTTGTATGCACGCACGCACCTATGCCCGTGTATGCACGCACCCACCCATGCCCATGCATGCATACACCCATGCCCATGTCTGCACGCATCCATGCCCATGTCTGCACGCACCCATGCCCATGTCTGCACGCACCTATGCCCATGTATGCACGCACCCATGCCAAAGAATGCAAGCACCAATGCCCATGTATGCAAGCACCCATGCAAATGTATGCACGCACCCATGCACATGTATGTACGCACCCATGCCCATGTATACACGCACGCACCCATGCCCATGTATGCACGCACCTATGCCCATGTATGCACGCACCCACCCATGCCCATGTATGCACGCACCCACACATGCCCATGTATGCACGCACCCACACATGCCCATGTATGCACGCACCCACCCATGCCCATGTATGCACGCACCCATGCCCATGCATGCACGCACCCACCCATGCATGCACGCAGGCTCCAATGTATGCACGCACAGATGCACGCACGCACCCATGCCCAAGCACGCACCCATGCCCATGTATGCATGCACCCATGCATGCACGCACCCATGCCTTGGTATGCACGCAGCCATGCCTATGTATGCACGCACCCATGCCCAAGTATGCACGCACCCATGCCCCTGTATGCACGCACCCACCCATGCCCTTGTATGTACGCACCCACCCATGCCCATGTATGCATGCACGCACGCACCCATGCCCATGTATGCACGCACCCATGCCCATGTTTGCACGCACCCATTCCCATGTATGCACGCACGCACCCATGCCCATGTATGCACGCACCCACCCATGCCCATGCATGCACGCATGCTCCAATGTATGCACGCACCCATGCCCACACGCACCCATGCCCATGTATGCACGCATGCACCCATGCCCATGTATGCACGCACGCAACCTTGCCCATGTATGCACGCACCCACCCATGCCCATGTATGCATGCATCCACCCATGCCCATGTATGCATGCGCCCACCCATGCCCATGTATGCACGCACCCACCCATGCCCCCGTATGCACGCATGCACCCATGCCCATATATGCACGCTCCCATGCCCATGTATGCACACACGCACGCACCCATGTACATTATCCACACACGCACCCATGCCCATGTATGCACTCACCCATGCCCATGTATGCACGCACCCATGCCCATGTATGCACGCACCCATGCCCATGTACACACACATGCACTCATGTACACACGCATGCACACGCACCCTGCCCCCATATACACACACATAGCCATGTACACATGCACACCCATACACACATCCCCCATGTTCCTAAACATATACAAACATACTATGTACCTAAGCACCATGCCAGTCCCAGCATGGTGTTCACAAGCCATAGAGGAGGGGGGCAAAGAACATGGTGCAAAGAACTTTGGGAGGAAGAAAGGAACATCCTCAATGACATGTGCAGAGATGAAGCCAATCAGAGACCGGCGGGATTCTGTGACGTCACCACACTATATCAGTCCGGATGCGATGCTGGCAGCTCACACTCCTCTCTCTGTGCCGTGATGTAGCTGCTGCTGTAGCTCTAGCTGAGATCTCACACAAAAGAAAGACCTTTTATACAGCGATTTTTGGGGGGGTGTCACAGCTTTTCTCAGAGATTGCTTCTCTTCTGTTCTAATTTTGATATTGTGGGTTATTGGAATTGAAGTCCAGTGTACGTCCAATTTAGCTGCATATACATTTTAATGCTATCTGGTCAGTTCTGGAGCACATTGAATATCCAAGGGTTATCTAAGCCTGTTTTTGCTGTTGTATTCAGTTAAAGAAACAGCGTTTTTACAATCCACATACCAGTTAATTTTTGGCTGCTCATTTCTTTTGTGCAATTTTTATCCAAGGGTTAATAAAGCGTGTTTGTGCTATTGTACAATAATTAAATAATGATGTGCACTAGGCAGTGTCAGGGTGCTTTGTGGAAGGGTAATTCCAACCCATAAATCATAAATACAAAATAAGTCCACAGCACTCGAGGTATATGCTTATTAAATTAGGGTAATTTATGTGTATTTACAAAGTATTTACACAACTTCTGACAAGTTACAATAAAGTTGTTTCCATACAAAAATTCACAAAGCAATGTGTTCAACACTTTTTGCCTCGGCCGCATCCCGCGCCATTACTCCAGTGTATCCCACAGCTACCCGTTCTACCTTGTCCAGCGGTCCCTACGTGATTACATTCACCTTCTATATATTATTCCATACTATATCCATCCAGTGCCTTTACTACTATAAGGTGATCAGGCTGATAAAGACTGAAGGATCAGTCGAAACGTTCCACAACAAATATGATCACGATTTCCTTAAGCCATATTGATATTTAATATACGTTGAACACATTGCTTTGTGAATTTTTGTATGGAAACAACTTTATTGTAACTTGTCAGAAGTTGTGTAAATACTTTGTAAATACACATAAATTACCCTAATTTAATAAGCATATACCTCGAGTGCTGTGGACTTATTTTGTATTTGTGCTATTGTAGTCAGTAAAAGAAACAGTGTTTTTCAACGCCAAAGAAGAAATTTTTCCTGTAGCATAATTTATTTTGATGGTTAATTACGTGTGTTTCTGCTTTTGTAGTCAGTAAAATACACGGCGTTTTAACACGCCACATAGCTGGTAATTTTTGGCAGCTCATTTTGGCGGCTAATTAAGCGTGTTTGTGCTATTGTAGTCAGTAAAAGAAATGGTGTTTTTCAACGGCAAAGACGAAATTTTTCCTGTAGCATAATTTATTTCCGAAGGTTAATTAAGCGTGTGTCTGCTTTTGTAATCAGTAAAATAAACTGTGTTTTTCAATGCCAAAGAAGAAATTTTTCCTGTTGCATAATTTATATCCAAAGGTTAATTAAGCGTGTTTCTGCTTTTGTAGTCAGTAAAATACATGTCCTTTTAACACGCCACATACCAGTTAATTTTTGGCTGCTCATTTCTTTTGCGCAATTTATATCCAAGGGTTAATTAAGCGTGTTTGTGCTATTGTATTCAGTAAAAGAAACTGTGTTTTTCAACGTCAAAGAAGAAATTTTTTCTGTAGCATAGTTTATTTCGATGGTTAATTAAGCGTGTTTCTGCTTTTGTAGTCAGTAATATACACAGCGTTTTAACACACCGCTGGTAATAGCTGGTAATTTGTGGCAGCTCATTTCTTTTGCGCAATTTATATCCAAGGGTTGCTTAAGCGTGTTTGTGCTATTGTAGTCAGTAAAAGAAATGGTGTTTTTCAACACCAAAGACGAAATTTTTCCTGTAGCATAATTTATATGCGAAGGTCAATTAAGCATTTTTCTGCTTTTGTAGTCAGTAAAATAAACTGTGTTTTTCAATGCCAAAGAAGAAATTTTTTCTATAGCATAATTTATATCCGAAGGTTAATTAAGCATGTTTCTGCTGTTGTAGTTAGTAAAATACATGTCGTTTTAACATGCCACATACCAGTTAATTTTTGGCTGCTCATTTATTTTGCGCAATTTATATCCAAGGGTTAATTAAGCGTGTTTGTGCTATTGTAGCCAGTAAAATAAACGGTGTTCTTCAATGCCAAAGAAGAAATTTTTCCTAAGGAGTTTCCTATAGCATAATTTATATCCGAAGGTTAATTAAGCGTGTTTCTGCTTTTGTAGTCAGTAAAATACACGGCCACATACCAGATAATATTTGGCTGCTCATTTCTTTTGCGCAATTTATATCCAAGGGTTAATTAAGCGTGTTTGTGCTATTGTAGACAGTAAAATAAACAGTGTTTTTCAACAGCAAAGACAAAATTTTTCCTGGTGATTCCTGTAGCATAATTTATATCCGAAGGTTAATTAAGCGTGTTTCTGCTTTTGTATTCAGTAAAAGAAACAGCGTTTTAACACCACATATGAGTTAATTTTTTGCTGCTCATTTCTTTTGCGCAATTTATATCCAAGGGTTACCCAAGCCTGTTAGTGGGTTCATTTGGAGTCAAATACAGGGTGTGTATTTATCATATACAGATATCTTCATTAAACAAAGTCTGTGTCACATCAAGGGAGGTCAAGTGAGCCCTGACTGGAACCCAGCCCACTGGGCGGCAGACGGCAACTGGGCGACAGTCCCTGCGCTGCTAGAGTGCTGGGGCCGTCAGGAGGAAGAATAGTCAGACAGTCCGGGTCAATAACAAATCGGGAACGCCAAGCCACAAAACGGAACTAGAGAGAAAATGTATACAAAATCAGAAGACAAGCCGGGATAAGGAGAACAAGCCGAAGTCAGGTACACAGGTAAGCAAACAACAAACAATAGCACAGGTAGCAAGGCAGCCAGGAAATATCACAGGTGCTGCATTCAGCCTTCAGGGAGTTTAAATGGGATTCCCGGACACCGCCCCAGCAGCCAATTGGATTGGCCTCCGGGTCCTCCCATTGACTGGTGCGACACGCCCCCTGTCCGAAGTGGCTGGGCCTCTGTCACTCACAGAGCTACCAGCAGACTGTCTATCAGGGTGGGGTCGCAATTCAGCTGCTGCAGAGCATTGCTCCCTGAGCTCCCTGAGCGCCGCCTAGCCCTGACAGTACCCCCCCCTTTTAGGAGGTGCCACCGGACCCTTCCCTGGTCTGGGTTTGTCTGGGTGAGATTCTTGAAACTCCCTTATCAGGTGATCGGTATGGATGGAATTCGCCGGAACCCATGATCTCTCCTCAGGACCATAACCCTTCCAGTGGACTAGGTACTGCAGTGACCTTTGGACTTTACAGGAATCCAAGATTCAGGCAACCTCGTATTCTAACTCCCCCTCAATACACACTGGAGAAGGAGGTCTAGAGGTCAGAGTCACAGGCTGGATATACCTCTTAAGAAGTGAGCGTGAAATACATTGTATATCCGGAGACAAGAAGGTAATTTGCGACGATATGTCGCTGGATTAACCACTTCCTGAACCACATACGGACCTACCAGAGGGAACCCTCAAACGCAGGTTTCGGGTGGATAACCATACCTTATCCCCAACAACGAACCCTCTAGAACAAAGACGCCACCTATTAGAACTTTTCTTCTGGATGCTCTGGGTATGAACCAAGTTCTTCTGAACTTGGGCCCAGACTGTGCACAGATCTTTAATGATAACATCCACCCCGCTGTGATCAGACGTAGCACTGGAAAATGACGTATGCCTTGGGTGAAAACCATAGTTGCAATAGAATGGTGAGGTCCCAGACGAGCTACTATCCTGATTGTTAATGGCAAACTCTGTCAATGGTAAGTACTTTACCCAATCTGCCTGCAGATCAGAGACATAACAACTGAGTTTTTGTGTTACCATTTGATTTACCCTCTCTGTCTGCCCATTAGTCTCTGGGTGGAAGGCAGAAGAGAAGGACAGGGTGATACCCAGAGCCTTGCAAAGGGCTCTCCAAAATCGAGAAACAAACTGAACCCCTCTGTCAGAAACAATATTCTCAGGTAAACCATGCAGTTTGGCAATGTGTTTGATAAAGCGTTCAGCGAGTTTTTTGGATGACGGCAACCCCCTTAACGGAACAAGATGGCACATTTTACTGAAACGGTCAATCATTTTGCCCTCTGAAGGAGGAAGGTCCGTCATAAAATCCATGGAGATGTGGGTCCACGGACGTTCAGGTACAGGTAACGGGCAAAGTTCACCAGGAGGACGAATTCTGTGAACCTTAGCCCGAGCGCAGACTTCACAAGATGCCAAAAAGGCCTCAACATCACGAGGCAATGATGGCCACAAGTAAATACGAGAAATAAGCCTTTTTGTGCCAGACACTCCAGGATGCCCAGATAACACGGAATCATGAAATTATTTTAATACTCGTAATCTGAACTGAGTGGGGACAAAGACCTTCGAAACAGGACAATTAGCAGGTCTCATATCCTGGTGGGTTTTAATCTCAGTGTCTAAATCAAGGGAAATAGCTGAGACAACAGTCTCCTCGGGCAATATAGGTACCGGATCCTCCTGGGAAGCGTGGCTGGCACAGAAGCTTCTAGATAGCGCTTCAGCTTTAACATTTTTAGAACCTGGTCTGTAAGTAACAACAAAGTTGAAGCATGTAAAAAATAATGCCCAACGCGCCTGATGTGGATTTAACCTTTTTGCACTCTCTAAAAAGGTAAGGTTCTTATGATCAGTAAGAACCGTGACTTGATGCTGGGCACCTTAGAGGAAGTGGCGCCATTCCTCGAAGGCCCACTTAATAGCCAACAACTCCCGGTCCCGACGTCATAATTTCTTTCCACCGAGGAAAATTTACGCGAATAGAAGGCACAAGGGTGAAGGTCAGTCATAGTAGCGGACCCCTGAGACAAGACCGCCCCTGCCCTATACTCAGAAGCATCAACCTCAACGACAAAGGGTTTGCTATGATCTGATTGATTCAACCCAGGAGCTGAAACAAAACACTGCTTAAGGTTGAGAATTGCTTCTATGGCCTCAGGTTGCTAATTGATGAACTTCACCCCCTACTTAGTCATGTCAGTCAACGGCCGAACTAAGACAGAAAAATTACAAATAAATTTACTATAATAATTAGCAAACCCTAAGAATCGCTGCAAGGGCCTTCAAGGACAAAGGGCGGACCCATCCGAGAATAGCCTGAATTTTACAGGGGTCCATATGAAATGAGTTAGGAGTCAGGATATACCCAAGGAAAGGAACCTCCTTTACCCCAAAAATACATTTCTCAAGCTTGACAAACAATTTATTTTCCTTCAAGATCTGTAATACTTGTCATACGTGTTTAACGTGTGATGACCAATCTTCAGAGTAGATTAGAATGTCATCCAGATAAACAACCATACAACAACCAATAAGTTCCCGGAAAACATCATTAACCAGGTTCTGGAACACTGCAGGGGCATTACACAACCCGAACGGCATCACCAGATACTTAGAATGACCTTCGGGAGTGTTAAACATGGTTTTCCACTCATCCCCTTCTCGGACACGGATGAGGTTATAGGCACCTTTCGGGTCCAGTTTGGAAAACCACTTCACCCCCTGGATCTGATTGAACAGATCAGCAATCGAGGGTAAGGGGTATTGGTTTTTTACCGTTATCTTATTTAATTCACGGTAGTCAATGCTTGGACGGAGGCCTCCATCCTTTTTTCCAACAAAGAAAAACCCTGCGCCCATAGGAGACACAAAAGGTCGGATATGCCCTTTCTGAAGGCTTTCTGCAATATACTGCTTCATGGCTAGTCTCTCAGAACCTGAGAGATTATATATCCTCCCTTTTGGAAATTTCAGTCCGGGCAATAGGTCGATGGCACAGTCGTAAGATCTATGAGGGGGTAGAATCTCCGACTGTTTCTGAGAAAATACCTCAGCAAAGTCATGAATAAACACAGGAATCTGCTCCACCTCAGTATTGCACAGTATCGTAGGAAGACATCTGTCACAACACTGATGCCCCCACTTGATTAATTCCCCTGAATTCCAGTCAAACACTGGGTTATGATTCTGAAGCCAGGGCAGCCCTAACACCACATCAATGGGCAGCCCCTCCATGATAAACAGAGTACACTTTTTAGTATGTATAGATCCTACCAACATCTCGAGCTCAGGAGTACAATGTTGGATTGTGCCCCTAGCCAGTGGAGTAGAGTCAATAGCCACTACCAGCAGAGAATCAGATAGAGGTCACCAAGGTAGGCCCAGACGTTTGGCGAAGGACGCGTCTATAAAATTCAACGCTGACCCAGAATCCACAAAAGCGTTCCCAAAACCAGACAAAGACAAGTATGAGACCTTAACTGGGAGCAGCAATTTTTTGGATACAATGGGAAATACCTGTTCGCCAAAGTGATCTTCCTGCAAATCACCTAAGCGCTGAAGTCTTTCCGGCCTGGTCTTCCTTTTGGAGCACTCCCGAATGCCATGTCCATCCTCGCCACAGTAGAAGCATAGTCCCTGGATATGCCGAGACGTCCTATGGTCGCTGGCAGCAACTGCCGAAGAAGCCCCCACTTGCATGGGCTCCTCGGAATTTATATCGGAAACAGCGGGTGTAGAGGGTTGGACCGCCGGGACGGGAGCTTTTTCTCGACATCTCTCCCTAAAACGTCTGTCCAGACGGATGGCTAGAGCCATAACCTCATCTAAAGTACCAGGGGTAGGGTAAGCCACCAACATATCCTTCACATGGTCGGCAAACCCTAATCTAAACCGGCATCTAAGAGCTTGGTCGTTCCACCAGGATGGAACACACCAGCGGCGGAATTCAGAGCAATACTCCTCCACAGTCCTTTTACCCTGTCTCAAGGTGGTCAGCTGAGCCTCGGCCACAGCTTCCCTATCAGGCTCATCAAAAAGTATGCCCAAGGAGACCAAGAACCTGTCCACAGAAAAAAGTTCTGGCGAATCAGGTGGTAACGAAAAGGCCCACTCCTGGGGGGAACCCTGAAGTAATGACATAATAAGTCCCACTCTCTGCTCCTCATTGCCCGAGGTACATGGGCAGAGCCTAAAATACAGGTGACATCCTTCCCTAAAAGTCAAAAATGTCTTCCTATTGCCTGAAAACCTGTCAGGCAACTGAATAGGGGATTCCACAGGAGGGGAAGGTAGTGCAGAAACACTAGGACCCGCAGCGCCAGATACTGGACTAGCTGGGTAAGCCCCTGCATCTGCTCTACTAGCGCTGTCATGGTGTTCATAGTGAGGGTAGAGCAGTAACGGTTTCGGCCTGTGATAATGTCACGTCAAGGGAGGTACAGTGATCCCTGACTGGAACCCAGCCCACTGTCCCTGTCTGCTTGACGTGCTGCCATACGCGGCAGATGGCAACTGGGCAACAGTCCCTGCGCTACTAAAGTGCTGGGGCCGTCAGGAGGAAGAATAGTCAAACAGTCCGGGTCAATAACAAATCGGGAACACCAAGCCACAAAACGGAACTAGAGAAAAAACTTATACAAGCCGTGGTCAGAAGCCAAACGGGAGCGAGGTACAAAATCAGAAGACAAGCCGGGGTCAGGACAACAAGCTGAAGTCAGGTACACAGGTAAGCAAACAACAAACAATAGCACAGGTAGTAAGGCAGCCAGGAAATAGCACAAGCGCTGCACTCAGCCTTCAGGGAGTTTAAATGGGATTCCCGGACACCGCCCCACCAGCCGATTGGAGCGGCCTCCGGGTCCTCCCATTGGCTGGTGCGACATGCCCCCTGTCTGGAGTGGCTGGGCCTCTGTCACTCACAGAGCTACCAGCAGACTGTCTTTCAGGGTGGGTTCGCAATTCAGCTGCTGCAGAGTGTTGCTCCCTGCAAACTGTGGGCCGCCTAGCCCTGACAGTCTGATAGACAGAGAGGTGGCAGGCTCTTCACATGCGAGTGGCAGTGGCACAAACATTCCTGGAGCAGGCAAAGGTCGCAGTACAGTAAGGGGACGTCGCAGCAGGGGTCACTCGGTGAGGCCAGAACTGCCGGTGTCATCTAGCGACCATGTGTTGACCACCAACCCAAGGGTTCTTGAGTGGTTGCCTAGGTCATCAACTTCATCCCAGATGACACCTTACAACCTCAGCCAAGAGGCGTTGGGAACGTCAGACACAACCCTTAGTTGGCATAGCCCGGGAGTGGGTCAGCGGCTCTCACCTGTCCTCAACACCGCCTCTGTCCCATCCGGTTCCCTCAGCCAGAGATCTACTATGTGGTCTGGGCTCAGCGCCACTATACAGCGAGGATGAACAATTTGAGGAGGACAATCAACTGCTACTTGGCAGCGAAGAAATGGGGCCAATATCCCCTGCTTCTTGTAGTAAGCGGCAAAGTATAGATGTGGAGAGTTGCATGGGAGGTCATGTTGTGAGGGGTCAGCCTCTGTATACCAAGACCGTTGAGGAGGACAGCAGTGAAGATCAAAGAATAATCGATGATGATGTAGCCGACCGCACTTTGGAGCCGGGTGAAGCAAGGGCTTCATCATCGTCAGGAGAAGAAGCCGTCAGCTTGCACGTCAGGCAGAGGTGCAGCCAGCAAGTGAGTAGTGTGGCCGTGAGTCAGCAGGGCAGCAGCAGTGCGAGGTCGGGAGCCAAGCGACCACGGGGTAGAAAACCCGGTTCGCAGGTCCAAGAAAGTAGTGGCACAGGGGCTCAGCGAGGAAGCGGCGGTAGTAGTCACTCAGTGCGGAGCATTGGCAGTAAAATCAGCTACTCAGCCGTGTGGCAGTTCTTTGCTAAGACACCGGAGGAGCCGAATATGGGTATATGTAGAATCTGTGGGCAGAAAGTGAAGCGTGGCCAGGGAGCTAAAGTTGGCAGCACGGCCCTGCATCAACACATGCAGTATCACCATCCGGTGGCCTGGGAGAAACGTGGCTCAGATGTGGTGGTCCATTCTGCTGCCGCAGCAACAGCCCCTAGTGGCACGCATGCCATTGCAGTCAGTCAAGGCTCCACCACCTCTGCAGAAGGGAGCTGTTTCTCTTTGCCATCATCTCCCGGTCCAGATGCTCCAGCTCCTCGCTACTCATGGTGCCAGCAGTCGTTCAACAAGGTGATTGCAAAGAGACAACAGTATGCGTCCAACCATCCTAAGATGCAGAAGCTGACCATGCTCCTGTCCAAGTTGTTGGTACCGCAGTCCCTCCCTTTCCAAATGGTGGACTCTGCACTGTTCAGAGAATTTATGGCCTGTGCCGAGACGAGGTGAAGAGTTCCAAGCCTTAATTTATTTTCCAAAAAGGCAGTACCAGCCCTTCACAAACATGTAGAACAGAAGGTGGGCCAGTCCTTGAGCTTATCGGTTTGTTCCAAGGTGCACAGCAGCGCGGATGTGTGGAGCTGTAACTACGGTCAGGGCCAGTACATGTCCTTTACGGCCCACTGGGTGAATGTGCTTCCTGCCCAGGCCCACCAACAACTTGAACAGGAGACGCCGCTTTCTCCTCCACGTTGTCAAACTGCTGCTTAATTTATACAGTTTGATAATTATCATAAACTTTTTACTATTGTACTGGTATAAGTTGAGAAATAATGGACATTTTTTGCCTTAATAGCAAATATATCTCCACTTTGACTCCTCAGACTCAGGCAGACCACATTGAAATAGTAATACTCCTAGTTTTGCCGCTCCTCATTCATATATGTGTCTAATAGATTGAATGTGGTGTGGCACACCTCCATAACACCCCTAGAACACCCCCACATGTTTGGCTCATTAAAAAGTGTCTGACCTGTTTAACAATGCACTAAAACATGTCCATTTGATGCACCAAACATCGCACACCGCTCAGATTGGCGCATTTTACACCAGAAAAGGGTGAACAAACCCTTTCATACATATCTCTCTAAATGTCTGTTTTATTTTAATATGCTTTCTACTTTCCTAGGCATTGTATATAATACCTAGGCATCATACAGAATGACAAGTACTATTTAAGCAAGGCATTTAAAGAGGCTTATGAAATGGCCTTAACTGAAAAGATGTGTATGAAAATGAAAGAAAAATACTGAATAAAGTACAAGGCTTTCTTACTGAAAAAAAGAGTAAAAGACCAGTATTGATCTACTTGTTGGAACACGGACAGTTAGAATGAAATTTTTATTTGCACTTAATAATTTTATTTCACGCAAGATCATTTCATACTTTAGCACTTGGTTTTGCACATATACCTCAAAAATTCTTGGCAATGTTGTGTGGCTGGGGTGTTTCTAGGTCTATTGTCCCGAATCTTTTAGCACTGGCAGACGGTAAAACCATTGGTGGGCTCCAAAATCCGGTGCTACTTTTCAACTGTATGATGCTACAGTGGAACAGAGAAACGTTGGCTCCTTGTTCCACTGATTGCTATGGACTTACAGAAGAAAGTAAGTGGTGCAGTATAGTGGCTTCATCAAATTGCCCTTGCTGGACACAGGCTGGAAATCTCAGCACAGTGGGAGAGCAGGGAAAGATGCGTTGTTTTTCTTTTATTGACATTGTAGAGTATCCTAAGTTTCTGGGAACTGGTTGCCTACCTAAATGGATGGGGGGAGAAGGGTGAATATATACCTACCTAAATGGAAGGGTGGGTATATATACCTAACAGGGGCATATATACCTGCCTGAATGTGGAGGTGAATATACCTACCTAACAGGGACATATATACCCACCAGAATGAGGGGGTGAATATACCTACCTAACAGGGGCATATTTGCATATTTAAATTGGGAGGGGGAGTATATACCTATCTAATTGTAGCCTATATACCTAGCAATTTAACAGGAGCCTATTTACCTACCTAATGGGGGGGAGTTATATGCCTGATTACCTAACAGGAGCCAATATGTCTACCTATTAGCGACCCTACATATTTACATAACTAACTGAGGGTCTATACACCTACTTTCTAGAGACTTAAATATCTAACTAACAGGAAGCCTATATATTTACATCCTTAATGAGGGCCTATGTACCTATTCTGGGGCTATATATTTACCTAATGGGAAGGCTATATACCTACCAGGGGCCTATATACGTACCTAATGTAGGGCATTATGCCTATCTATCTGAAAGGGACCTATATACATAAATGCCTAAAGGGGGGACCAATATATTAACCGATTAATTGAAGGTCTAAATACCTACCCAATGGTGGAGTGGTAACTTATTAATGAAGGGGCCTACCTGCCTAATTGGGATCTACTTACCTAAAAGAGGGTCTGCCTATCTAAGTTGTGATGCATCTACCTGCTATATTGGGTTTACCAATAGTGTTGAGCAATTGCGTTGGCTATCGAGATCGATCGATAGTCGGCCGCTATCGATAAGGTTTTTCGATAGTGAGCATCGATTATGAGCGATTACCATTAAAGTCTATGGAGAGCAACAACACCTTCATTATTACACCCAAACAAGGCTAGAGAAGCTGAAAATTAAACATCCACAACAGTCAATTGGATACGTTTCTACATCTTAGGCAACACACTTAGGATTATAAAGTCACAGAATAAAATTCACAGACCATTCACTGTTATGATGTTGTCTTGTACCACAGCCTGACCCTTAACCTGCAGTGCACCCACCAAATTAATGATAAGTGCCTAGAAGGCAGTTATGATTTTGAACCATTTGTTACTTTGGAAATGGATCATTGAATTCCCTGTCCTGGAACGCAGCATGAAGCCCAAACCTGCTTGACACCCAGATTTAAAAAGTGCCGCAAAAAGGAGTCTTCAACCACCATTTAGTTGAATGGACATTGACTATATCTGTCCTGTATGCCAAAGAATGCCATTAAACTGTCTGACCACAGTTTAAAATGTGCCGAGAAAAAAGGAGTCTTACTCAACCACCATTTTAGTTGAATTGACTTATACTGTCCGTTATGTCCTGGGCCACAGTATGGACCATTAACACCTGTCTGACACCCGGCCTGATAAAAAAGTGCCGGAAAAAAGGAGTCTTTTCAACCCACCATTTTAGTTGAAAACTGGACTTGACTAGAACTGTCCTGTGCCACAGCGATGACCAGGGCCGGAGTTACAATGGGTTGCGGTGTGAGCCCCAGGATGGCGTTTCCGTCATTTTTATTAAACACGCAGGTTAAAATGCCCCTGATGACGCAGCAACAAAAAACTGTCGTGCTGAAGCTGAGTGCGGAAGCGGGAAGTGTGAAAACTCCAGCCTTCTCACGTACACAGTCAAGACCTGGGTAGCGCTTGCCCCTCCGTATGAGTGCGTGACCAATTGTGCTTCAACTTGGAAATAACTGGTGGTTAACGCTCCTGTTACACCCAGGTGCCCTTTTGCTTGGCATTCTTTTTTCTCATTTTACTCACACGTGCTGGAGGAAATTGTCTTGTACTTTTGGTCTCTTGTCCGTGCTCATACTCCATGTCTCTGTATTAACACTAATATGGTCAAGTTTATCCTGTACCTCCCTTGTTACAATTCAGGGGAATTTTTTTACAGCTATTTAGTAATGCAAGTTTTTAGTTGTATTATTTCGCTAGAAAAAACACATTTTTTAAAATATGATGGACATCCACCATGTCTTTGTTTCTCTTTTTTTTATTGTATTAAATGGTTGTCTCAATACAGGGGGAATTGATAGCTTGTTAAAGATCTTTATTGCAGAAACAAGTCATTTGCAAATTTTTATGGGTCCATTAACAGTGTCCCAACCTATTCCTGTTTTCTGACAGCACCATCAACCCTTGAGACCACTCTTGACAATTCGTGAAGAACAAATGAATCTGTTTTAGAAACAAACATTTTTTTTAATAGGACACTGTAGTATAGCTGCATAGTCACAGCAAGAAATGCCCCCAAATATTCAAAGCATGACCCTTGAGACACTTTGGACAATTGTGAAGAAACAAATGTCTGTTAGAAACAACATTTTTTAAATTGGACCTGTAGTATGCTGCATGTCACAGCAAAATGCCACCAAACAAATTCAAGCCTTGACCCTTGAGCCACTTTGGACAAGTGTGAAGAACAAATTGTTCTGTTAGAAAACACCAATTTTTTTAATGATAGGACCTGTAGTATTGCTGCATTTCAAAGCAGCATTGCCTGCGTCACAAAAAATTATTTAAAAATTGGATTCTCAGCCACTGTTAAAAATTGTGAGGGAGAAATGACACTTAGAAGGGCCACTTTCTGTTCCAAAGGACCATGATTATTGCTGTATCTCACAGCTACATGACCCAAAAAAAATTATAAAATATGACTTCTCAGCCACTGTTTAAAAAATTTGTGAGGGAGAAAATGCCACTTAAAGCAATTTCTGTATCCAAAGGAAACATGATTATTGCTGTATTCACAGCTACCATGACACCCAAAAATTTATAAATATTGACTTCTCAGCCACTATTATAAAATTGTGACGGGAGAAATGCACCTTAGAAGCCACATTTCTGTTCCAAAGGGCCAATAAATATAGCTGTATCTCACAGCAACATGACCTCAAAACCATTGACAATGCGAAAACTTCTTTTAAGATAAAGTGAGTAAATGGAATACGGAGTTGTCATGAACTTGCATGTCTTTACAGTCTCCTCACAGCAAAAGAGAATATTAAAAGAGGAAAAGAGGAATAAAAATTGCAGTAAAGAAAATGATCATTTTTAAAAAAAAAGTTTTCAAGGGGACCATTTCTGTTTAAAAGGAATGTGAAGTAGAACCGGCAACTAATCGGTGACCTCGGCAAATGGGCCACAACTCAATCAGAGATCCATGCTTGATTCATTGCTTGATGAAAGTCAAACAGATCCACATTATCTGTGGAGAAAGCGGATCGCGTTTGTGCTGCTAATGACTCCTCCAGCTGTGCTGTGGTTACCGACTCAGATATGACGCTGGCTGCTGGGCAGGACAAACCTCTATGGGCGTGACGAGCCGCTCGCGGCCATTCGTCCACATTTTGGATACCCAGAAGTTCTATTTGGTCCGGAAACACATGCAAAAACATCGGTGTTGAGACGCAGATAGGCGTGCACCTGATCTTAAGATGATCTCTGTGTTGGATGTGTGCCCCTGCATTGCATGCGTTGGTGAGGTGGTAAATCTCAAAGATTGCCAGAGTACCCATTAGGCTGCCGCCACCTTCGCTGCTGCTGCCGCTACGCCTACTTGGCACTCTACTGCTGTCTCGTCGCTGATGTTGTTCCCAACCGTGTCATTTGGGGAAGTGATTGAAGCAGACGCAACAGATGTCTCCAGTTGATTAATCAGCAAGGTTCCATTTCCTGCATTTTACTCTCTATTTGGGTTGGGTGGAAGGAAAGTGCCTGGAGTTTTGTTTTGTTACAGGGGATCCAGGGGGTGGCCACCCCGTAACTTTTGTTCATTTTGATGGCCTTAATGCGAGGTTCAAGTGGAGGAAATGGAGCATCCAAGAATCATGTGAGAGATCGGTGCCTGATATCCCAAGCCTCTGGGGTCGAGGGCATAGCAAACTGATCTTCCGCTCATCTTCCTCACTCCGCCTCAAATTCGCGCCAACTCTTCCTAGGCAGGGACGTCGGTAACATCGTGTCCTAGGAATACCTCCTCCTCCTCTCCTCCTCCGCTGCCTCTCCGGCACCAGCTCATACACAGCTGACTTGCCTGATGAGTGATGCAACCTGAGAGCTGATGCGCCACCTTGCACTAGCTCTGGACCCCGAACCACTGCCTAATGAAGGACCGGATGAAATTGTGAAACTGTCGGGCCTTGTGGATTTGACGGAGAGAAAGGCTCCGTGTCGCATCTGTGTCTGTCTCCTCCTCCGTAGCTGGGGGACCTGATGTTTCAGGATGTGTCCAACGATCGTTCTCAGAACTAAGATCACCACATATGCTCATGCTGACTAGGGCATTGTCCGCATGACCATTTTGTGCAGTAGGTCTTTCAAAACTTGCGCATGGAGGTGCATGAGCTTTTTTCACCTGCCTCTCTCGGTGGTTCAACACCCGAGGTTCCGTTTTACCGTGATTGTCAGGCCATGTGTCACTTCGTACTGTGTAATGCATTGCGCTGATGCCACAATCGCTGGAGCATGTGGAGGGTGGAATTCCCAGCGTCGTTGCCGTCCCAAAAACATTGAGACGGTTGCGGGGACGGCCCGAGCTGACGCTGCTACGCAGAAGGCGGGACGAAGCAGGGTCGCGATAATGGCGGAGAAGTTAAGTGCGAACTCAGACCTCGAGCCTTCTCTCAAGCAGGCAGTCCCAGACTCCGGGTAGCTCTTAGAAATTTCTGGACGACATGGTTTCATGATCATGTGCCAGGCAAGGGATGTGCTCCAGGCCTTACCGATCTTTAAGGGCGGCCAGCAGATTTTTGCACCGTTATCGCAACACCACCTTGTACTTGGCACAAGGTTCTTGTCACCACGCTAAGCGCCGGCTCGTTTGTTTAGAGCGTCCAAGCTCACTGACCTGTTGATGTGCGGACGGTTCTCCAAGGAGATTAATTTCAAACACGGCCTTGGTGTCTCTGGGACGTGATCGCCACCAGGAGACCTTGGGGAGGGGAAAGAAGCCTGCACATCCCTGCGGTTTTTTGAAAGAGAGGGGTGCGCCGAGCCTGAGAGGTCCACCGTCACCCCAGAGCCATCCACCCAGCTCACCAGTTGAGCTGTCACAGAGGATATAGGCGGCCTTGACAGATTCTTACTGAGTGCCATGTGTCGGTGTTGGTTTGAGATGGACTTTTCCGGACACGATGCAGACAACGAGCTTGAATTTTATGATGACACGTGGCTGGCCAGGGCAGTCAATTAGGGACGGCGACTTTTCTGGCAAAGAAATGCGCTGCTCGGCATTAGGTATGGGGGCATGGCGAGGGGCAAGACGTGGCGGAACCAATCTGTGTCCACAGAAGGAAAGGCAGACATTTTCCATGGCCAAAAGCATGGCAATGCGACATTTCAAGGCTTTTGGCTTTTGGATGGTTCTGGGTTAATGTGCTTTCTTCTGCTAACAAACCTTGGAAGACAGGAAGGTGGCTGCTTAGACTGCCGCTGGTACGGCGTGCAGGTCGTTAAAACTGGCGGAAGGAGAAGGAAGAGAGTAGGATGGGTCTCTGGTGGTGCTAGTGTTACTCGGCCGACGGTGGAGGCTGGAAGCAGGAAGGTGATCCCTGATCATGACTTGAGAGACATGGGCTAGCTGAGTGAACGCTTGGTGGTGGGCGAGGAGGAGGAGGCAGAGACAGAGGGGTGTGGACAATGGTTGGAGGCCCGTGCCAGGCGTCGGTTGGCCTTTTTTGGCCATGTGTTCCCTCCATTTCAACTCCATGCATCGCTGCATGTGATAGACATGTTGGTGGTGTTAAAACTTAAGGTTCTTGCCTCTACTATGCGTTTATGGCAAAGGCGGCATATGACATGCTGGGTGAATCAGAGGCTTGGTCAAAGAAGCCCCAGCTATGAGAGGTCCTGGACCTTTTTCGTCGGCGATAAGCGAGGAGCGGTGGGTTTTGCACTGACCGTGGCTGGCGAAATCTATCAGCGGACCTTCTTTGCGACGCCCTCTCCTTTTTGTGGCGGGGGGACCCGTATTGACACTACCCCATCGTCTTCCTCCCTTGTACACTGATGAAGCGCTCGCAAGCAAATTCTGCAAGAAAAGAACCAGGATGGATCAGCAATGTCGTAATCTTCATCATCATCATGACCAGGTGACTTGGTCGTCCTGACTTTCTGCATCCAGAAGCTGCGGGCTACAAGCAATGGGGAACTTGCAAGTGCGTTGTCGACAGCCGGGATTTTTGTCGAGTTGGACCGCTTCCTTCACCTCCTCTGATGGCATCAGTAAACTGGGGTCAGGCAGACTAATTAATCCTCTTGATCTTTTAACATGCCCTTTGACCCCACACGCCCATTTTGTCATCAAAGAGGTCCGCAGGAAAAGGGAATATCCCAGTGGTGGGTACACGAGTTGACATTTGGGCTTCATGTTGGACGATGCTGATGATGCTGATGACGACATTTGTGCCGTGACTGTGAGGACGAAGGATGGTAAGACTGCTGATGCAGGTTGCATTAACCACTGGAAGGAACAGATTGGCGACGATTGTTCGTTACTTAGATTCACAGGGCCCTGACTGCGATTGCGCTGACAGGCCTGACGGTCCTGCAAACTGTCGATCGCTGGGCATCGTGTTGTCGCCAGCACTGGAAAGGAGCACCTTCCTAGTACCTCTACCTACCATGTGCTACCCCCTCCTCTTTGCTCGCTTTACCACCCTGCATTTCGCTCCTATGTTCAGAAATATAAAAATTGAGAAGGTATGGAAATATAGTTTTGGAAAGTCTCTTATTAAAAGACGGCAAATCACAGCTATTCTCCAAATCCCTTAATCAAAACAAAAATTGCTGGATTCAAATTTAACTGCAGGTGTTTTCAACAAGAATCTTGGACTGGGCAAAAGTCCAAAGAAAAACGTATTCTGTTATGTTTGGTATAATAAAACGGTATTTTTAGCACCTTCAATTCACCGCCCTGCCGTGAATTTTAGAATTTCTGTTTTAAGATTTACGTGGATGCTGCGTCAGATGAACAATGCTGGGTCTGTGCAAAAGTCAACAAACACGTAATTTGTTATGTTTTTGGTATAATAAGAACAGTATTTTTTGCACCTTTCAATGTTAACCTGGGATGAATCATTGAATTGGATGTGTTTTTAAGATTTACTTGGATGCTGCATCAATGAACAATGCTGGGAGTGCAAAAGTCAAAAAAACACCGTAACTGTTATGTTTTGGATATAAATAAACGGTATTTTTTGCACCTTTCAATTCACCTGTGTAGAATATAGATTTGCTGTTTTAAGATTTACGTGGATGCTGCGTCAATGAACAATGCTGGGTGTGCAAAAGTCAAAAAACACGTAACTGTTATGTTTTCGTATGATACACGGTATTTTTTGCACCTTTCAATTCACCTGTGGTGAATATAGAATTGCTGTTTTAAGATTTACGTAATGCTGCGTCAATGAACAATGCTGGGTGTGCAAAAGTCAAAAAACACGTAACTGTTATGTTTTCGTATGATACACGGTATTTTTGCACCTTTCAATTCACCTGTGGTGAATATAGAATTGCTGTTTTAAGATTTACGTGGATGCTGCGTCAATGAACAATGCTGGGTGTGCAAAAGTCAAAAAAACACGTAACTGTTATGTTTTCGTATGATACACGGTATTTTTTGCACCTTTCAATTCACCTGTGGTGAATATAGAATTGCTGTTTTAAGATTTACGTGGATGCTGCGTCAATGAACAAACCTGGGTGTGCAAAAGTCAAAAAACACGTAACTGTTATGATTTGGTATAATAAACGTATTTTTTGCACCTTTCAATTCACCTGTAGTGAATATAGAATTGCTGTTTTAAGATTTACGTGGATGCTGCGTCCATGAACAATGCTGGGTGTGCAAAAGTCAAAAAACACGTAACTGTTATGTTTTCGTATGATACACGGTATTTTTTGCACCTTTCAATTCACCTGTGGTGAATATAGAATTGCTGTTTTAAGATTTACGTGGATGCTGCGTCAATGAACAATGCTGGGTGTGCAAAAGTCAAAAAACACGTAACTGTTATGTTTTCGTATGATACACGGTATTTTTTGCACCTTTCAATTCACCTGTGGTGAATATAGAATTGCTGTTTTTAGATTTACGTGGATGCTGCGTCAATGAACAAACCTGGGTGTGCAAAAGTCAAAAAACACGTAACTGTTATGTTTTGGTATAATAAACGGTATTTATTGCACCTTTCAATTCACCTGTGGTGAATATAGAATTGCTGTTTTAAGATTTACGTGGATGCTGCGTCAATGAACAATGCTGGGTGCGCCAAAGTCAAAAAACACGTAACTGTTATGTTTTCGTATGATACACGGTATTTTTGGCAACAAACAACCTGTGCTGACTACAAGATTGCTGGATTGTAATTTAACTGCAAGGTGGATATATCAACAGTCACAGTATAATGGGTAAAATTAAAATGAACACATATCTGAAATGTATACTGATAATAAAAGTGGAGTTTTGCACCTAACAAAGAGACCTGCAGTTACTAGAAATGATGTGTATCCAATATAAGTTCAGGCTGCCCAATATCCAGGAAATATTTCAATAGCAAACTGTTAATAATAAAGATATTCCACTACAATGTCTACACTAAGTCTTGGTGAACTTTGTCCAGTGTTCTTTATAGATAGAGCTTGTCTGTGTTCGCCCGCGGGGGCGGCCCCTTGCTCCCCCCGCCGTGAATTTACAGCGGTAGATGCTGCTTTAAAATTCTCTAGCTAACTACATAAAATCTTCAAATCTCTAATATAACTAAATTGGAAGGATCACAGCAAATCGTATTGGTTTCTCTGTGCAGAAATAGACTAATTTCGCTGAGCTGTTTGGCCACAGGCAGAGCGCATGTCCTATCCCTATGAGACGCTGAGAGACACTGAGGCTGAAACAGGAAACACTGTTCTATGTAAAACGAGGTCATGTGATTTTTCCAGCCAATCGCAATCATACACATCCCAGTCATGACGTTGCACACACATCTCACCCTGCTCTATTCTGTAATCTGATTTGCTGGCCGCCAAAATTACAGGAAGCGCCGAAAAATGCGCGATCTTAATAGACGATGCTCAGATTTTAACCTTAATTATCGCATGATCTGGAAATTTCCATCACCATAAAAACCTCGCCGATTTCAACTTTGTCAATAAAAATCACTCAACACTATTTACCAACTATATAAGGACACAAAAAAAAGACTAAAACTGGGTACACAAAAAGAAGGCTGTATAGTCGTCAGGGTGCACTTTTGCTGTTTGGAGGTACTATTACTGTTTGGGACATAAGTTTTTTTTTACGATTTAGGGTGCTATGGATGGGGAGTTTGTACAGAGGTGAGGTATGGGTGGGGAGCTGCTGGAAAAGAGTGAGGCATTTCAGATGTTTGTGTGGTAAATTTTGCAGTTATGAGTCATGGCCGGGAGAAGAGGTCATGGCGTTCTGGAACCAGATGGAGAAGAAAAGTGGAAGAGAACAACTATAGTCATAGAAGACATCTTCTGTGAGTCACTATTATTAAATGCACTGTAATGTCTGCAGAACCTGTGTACAACTGGTAATCACATGTGGTGCTTTCATCTAATCATGATCTGGCAGTTTTATTTGATCCTCATGTAGTGGTGTTATTGGTGTTGGTACATTTTTAGTAACATTATTATGGTAGTATGTATGATGAGATGTTTGAGTGGATGTATTATTTGGTAACAGCATAACTATTATTTAAATGTATTTACACTAGCATAAATAGATGTCTTGTAAAATAGAATTTTTTTTTCAGTGCTGACTTTATACGGTGTACACAGTATCTATGTAGAAAGTACTTAATGAATGACAGGAGCATTTCTTTTTAACCATAAATATATGTGCCGCAGTTAACCATGTGCCATAAAATATGCTGCGTGAAACCAGGCCTTTTGAGAAAATATAACACAGAGAGCCTGTGCCCTGCCTTGCAATACCTCTGTTCTGTGGAATTTGCTATAACAGATGATCAACAAAGTATTTTTAGGTCCGGACTGTATTCAACTATAAGCAAGTCCTTTGAACATAACATGAATTAAGATTCGGCACAGAGTTGCTTTACAAATCTTTGAGCTGTTCCAAGTTCGTAAAAACTTTCTTCTTTCACATTCCAAACAAATGCCGACGGATTGTGTGAGTTATCCCTTTATGAAGTCAGGAATAGGTACTCACACAATGTTCCACCAATTTCGTTCAGCTCATCGTGAACTGCGCAAATTGAAAATTGTGTAACAAATACTGCCGTGCCAGATGAAGAAAAAATACGTCACCAGATTTTTTTATACTTTGCCAGTTTGTCTTTGGAATTGTATAAAATACTTACAAAATTAATTAAATATTTCACAGTTTGACATCCCATTTTGGAATTCTATAAATTTACTTCACACTCTTTACAATGCTAGCTTTTACACATTGACAGCAAATTATATATTATTTTTTCTTTGTATAAAGCTATTTTAAAAATAAGAGGTGGAGCTACCACTTCTTTAAAAAAATTAAAAGCAAACAGCTCCAATAGGCGGCAGATAAAATACATTTACAGCTTAAAGGGGATTTGCCACCAGACCAAGTACTGACCTCCGTTCAGCATGAGAGCAAGATGTCAACAAATCACGCTGAGTCATGAAGTTGCAGTGGAGAGAGGGAGAGGGGAGGTGGGAGTGAGGAATCCAAGGGAGCATCTCAAAACTTAAGTGAACTAATAAACAGTACAACAGTGGATTCAATACAGCAAGACACAGAGCCTCAGACGGCACTGTCAGGAGAAACCTTATCTGCTAAGCAGCTTATGTAATGTAAACAAATCACGGAGTTGACAGAGACGCACACAGACACACACAGCCAGAGCACAGAGCCTGCATAAGGGGATCCTGGGACATGTTCACTCAAATAATCAAACTATAACTTGTGAATTCTGTATATAAAAGAGAACACCTATTCTAAACAGCAGATTGAAAGCTTCTTCATCAGATAAAGCAGGGATCTAATAACACTACAGCTAGTTATTCTGTATACAAAAGAAAACATATTGCTACCCGGTGCCTTAAAAGACCATTCATTCTGCCTGTCATCAGATAAGAAGTGATTCACGTGCGGCCTTTCAGCTCCTGGGTCGTGACTAGGGGAAGCTTTGTGGTAACCAAGTGGGGTTGAGAAATGCTGTAGCTCTCAGAGTTTTCACTTTTTTTAATCACATATATATAGAAAAGTGTTTAAATACCCATTTTGAAGGTTCCCACGTCAACATTACATGGTGGCAAAACCCCTTTAAGCCAGAAGTTTATATATACTATATAAAAAGACACATATGCATGTTTTTTTTCCCTATCTGCATAAAATTAAAAAACGTTACCCGTTTTGGGTAAATTTTGGGATTCCCAAAAATTTAAGTATAATTTGCCAAATGCTAAAAATGAAAGAGAGAATTTTTAAAGGCTTTTTTATTGCTTTCTGCAAAGCCCCCAAAATTTACATACACTGGTTTCCTATGCCTTTAAAAAAAAATTTGGGGACAGGCCCATATGATGATGCCCCAAGGCTTTTGGAAGCTTCTCATTTAAATTGGCAAAAAATCTGATTTAAATTTTAGAAACACACATTTGGATTTTTTTTTAAAAGCACCCCAAAAAAACACATTTAACTTCTGTGTGTAATTGGGGAAACTTGCATAAGTATTTTTTAAATTCCTTGGGGGGAAAATTTCCAGATACCTGAAGGTCCCCCTTTTTATCTGAAAAAAAAACATTTTAATATACGCAAGTACAAAAAAAAAGGGAAAAATTTTTCCAGCCATCATACTACTCCAGGAAGGAAGGGGTTCTGTGTCCCCAGAGATAAATTTATGTTTTGGTCTGAAAAGTGCAATATAAACCCTAAGAACAAAAGTAAAATCCCTTTTTGAAGATGCGGCTTTAAGTTAGAAAAAGTTTTGTATCATTCCACATAAATGAGTACTGAACAACATTTTGGGGGAAACCCCGGGAAAAATTTTTTTAAAAAAAAAAAAAAAATTTTGGGCCCAAAATTAAAGGAAAAAACCAAAAAAGGGGGTTTTTGGGGTTTTGGGCCTTTAAAATTTTTTTTCCCCCCAAAAAAAATTTTTTTGGGGGGGTTTTTTTTAACCAAAAAAACCCAATTAAAAACCCTCCCCAAAAACCCCCGGGGTTTTTCCCCCAAATTTAAAAAAAAAAAAAAGATTTTTTCCCCCCCAAAAAAACCCCCTTAAAACCCCCCAAAAATTTCCCCGGCCCCCAAAAATTAAAAACCCCCCAAAAAAAATTTTTTCCCCCCCCCCACAAACCCCCCAAAAAACAAAAAAACCCCCCCCCCCCCAACCTTTCCCCCCCCCCCCCCCTTTTTTAAAAAAAACCCCCCCCAAAAAAAAATTTTTTTTTTTCCCCCCAAAAAACCCCCAAAAAACCGTTTTTAAAAATTTTTTTTTCCCCAAAAAATTTTTTTTTTTTTTTTTTAAAAAAAAAAGGGGTTTTTTAAAAACCCTTTTTTTTTTTTTTAAAAAAATTTTCCCCCAAAAACAGGGAAAAAAGGGGAAAAAAATTTTTTTGGGGGTTTTTAAAATTTTTTTCCCCCCCCAAAAAAATTTAAAAACCCCGGTTTTTTAATTTAAAAAAAAATTTTTTTTAAAATTTTTAAAAAAACCGGGGGTTTTTTTTGGGGGGCCCCCCTTTTTCTTTTTGGTTTTTTTTTTTTTTTATTGGGGGGGGAAAAAAAAATTTAAAAATTTTTTTTTTTTTTTAAAAAATTGAAATTTTTTAAAAAATTTTTTTCAAATTTTTTAAAATTTTTTTTTTTTTTTTTTTTAATTGCTCAAAAAAATTTTTTTTTTTTTTTTAAAAAAAATGTGGTTTTTTTTTTTTTTTTATTTTAAAAAAATTTTTTTTTTTTTTTAAAAGGGGGGTTTTTCCCCTTTTTTTTTTCCCCCCCCTAAATTTTTTTTTTTTTCAAATTTTTAAAAACCCAAAAAAAAAAAATTTTTTAAAAATTTTTAAAATTTCCCCAAAAACCCCCCCGGGGTTTTTTAAAAAAATTTTTTTTTTTTTAAAAAAAAATTTAAAAAAAAATTTTTTTCCCAAACCTTGGGTTTTTTTGGGAAGGAAAAAATTAAAAAAAAAATTTTTAAAATTTTTTTCCCCCCCCTTTTTTTTTTTTTTTTTTTTTTTCCCTTTTTTTCCCCCCCCTTTCCAAATTTGGGGGAAAAACCCCTTTTTTTTCCCCTTTTTTCCCCCCCCCTTTAAAAAACCCCCCAAAAATTTTTAAAAAAAGGGAAAATTTTTTTTTTTAAAACCTTTCCAAAAAGGGGGGGGGGGGGGGAAAAAACCCCCTTTTTTTCCCAAACCCCAAAAAAAAAAAATTTAAACCTTCCCCCCGGGGGGAAAAAAAATTTAAATTTTTTTTTTTAAAAAAAAAAAAAAACCGGTTTTTTTTTTTTTCCCCCTTCCAAAAAACCTTTTAAAAAAAAACCAACCGGTTTTTTAAATTTTTTGGGGGAAAAATTTAAAATTTGGGGGTTTTTTTGGGCCCCGGGCCCAAATTTTTCCCCCCCGGGGGAAAAAAAAAAAAAACCCGGCCTTTTCCAAAAAATTTTTTTTTTTTTTTCCCCCCCCCATTTTTTTTTAAACCCACTTTTTCCCCCAAAAAAAATTTAAAAAATTTTCCGGTTTTTTTAACCCTTTTCCCCTCCGAAAAAACCCCCCCCTTCCAAAAAAAATTTTGGGGAAAATTTTTTGGAAAAACCTTTTTCCCCCCCCCCTTTTTAATCAACAGGCTTTCATCTGTCAGAGCCCTGTGGGTCATTGTTAGGCCTGACACGGTAATCCATCAAGACTTTCAAATTTTTGCCAATGGTCTGAGAAAAGCATCCCCTTTAGTTTTTCAGGCATTTAATCTGATGCGGTCAGGGCTGTATTTATAGGTCATGCTGCCCTAGGCACTAAACCTGAATGCGCCCCCATTATCAATTTGCATTACCACGCCCATTTCATATCATGCCACACCGCTTTACAAAAGCCACCGCCCACTACTACAACCATGTAACGCTGGTAGAAGAAAAGCTAAATGAACAGTTTGCTGTCACCCCAGCCTTTCCTAAAAACGTTGGATAGCTATTTAGCATCCAGGAGGAGCTGTGAGATACTGGCCACAACTGTGCCTGAACCTAAACCACCTACATTACAACCAATATTTCCATCATACAATGACCAAAAAGTGGTAGACACCAGTGTACACACAATCTCTGCAGACTGTATATTACCTCCAACAGTGACCATATAGTGGTAGACACCAGTGTACTACAGGCTCTGCAGACGTATATTACCTCTAATTCCATACAGTGACCATATAGTGTAGTAACACCAGTGGTACCAGGCTCTGCAGACTGTTATATTACCATCCAATAGGAGGTAAAGTACATCAATATCAATTATATGGTGGTAGGTTATTAGTTTACACAGGTTCTGCAGACCTTTAAGTGATTACAATGCAGTATCATGTAGGACCTCACCAGAGACATCCCGGCCTGTGACCGGAATTGTTCTCTTCCCTTTTCTTCTCTATCCTGGTCCAACCGCCATGGTACTTCTTCTGGACATACCTCGTATCTGTAGAATTTACCACACAAACATCTTAGAATGCAAATTTTTCCAGCCCTTTTCCAGCACCTGTGCTCACCTCTGAACAAACTCTACATGGCGAGATATGTGAGAAGGTTATGGGGTGATAGGTTTAGGTAGTATAAAACAGTTTTTCGGACCAGACAGTAGTCCTTACTAAATCTTCATTAGGACCCCTTCAAAAATGCAACAGACGACCAAATGGAAGCAGTCCCACTTCCTCCTTTAGCATTCCAGAAAAAGATACCAGGGTCGTCAGCATGGGTGTCCTTTATTTACAATCCCAGTACATACAACAGCATAACAGCAACGTTTCAACTCACATCCTGAGTCTTTATCAAGCTAAATATATGTAACATATCTCTTATATATATACATAAAAGGTGGTTCTGAAACCTACAATAAACCAATCACAGGCACAACCACCTGTTATGTATATATGTAAGAGATATGTTACATATATTTAGCTTGATAAAGACTCAGGATGTGAGTCGAAACGTTGCTGTTATGCTGCTGTATGTACTGGGATTGTAAATAAAGGACACCCATGCTGACGCCCCTGGTATCGTTTTCTGGAGGTTTAGGTAGTAGGGAGTGATAGATGGAGGTGAGGAGGTTATGGGGTGATAGGTGGAAGTGGGGAGGTTATGGGGTGATAGGTGGAGATGGGGGGCTATAAGGTAATCATTGGAGGTGGTTAGGGAGTTGATAGGTAAAGTGAGGACCATCCCCTTGAGGATTGTGCTGCGCCTATGGTCAGTACCCTTCAGAATCATATGGTGCAGCTTAAACTCCGCCGCTTGCAGCCCCAGAAAATCATCCGTGGGCATGATCTTCATGGAGTGCAGGAGGTGGAGTTTAGTACTTTCATTTTATTTTTTGTAGGGGTATTATTTTCCTACAGTTTTCACTTTGGCCTAGTTGGATTCACTGCACTACGCCCTACAGCGTTTGATCCATTTCATAATAAATGGTCAAAGATGGCGGGTTGTCGAGAGTGTTTATTTAAATAAAAGGTTTTTTGTCTATTTTGTATCTGTTCTTTTTCCCATTTAATTCCATTGTTAGTAATGGAGGCATCTGACAAGCACCTTTCCATTACTAGCGCGCGGGCTTGGTGTCAGCCAGCAGTAGTTTTTTTCACCCCAAGGCCGACACTAACCCCGTGTCACTATTACCCCAATACCCAACACACCAGGGGTACTGGGAAGAGCTGGGTAACCTAGGTATTGTGATGGTCCATGTCTGGGACGGCTGCAGGCTGCTACTCTTAGGGTATGTTCATACAGTGTCTTGCCTCCGTATGAACATACGCTTTTCAGATGCGTCTCTGGGTCCAACAGAACAGACCCAGAGATGCATCTAACAATGAGCAGTGACTTTATCACTGCCGGCACTGGGGAACATGCAGTGGCGTTCACATGAGAGATCGCCGCTGCGTGTTCGCATCGCACCTGTCGTTCCATCTTTCGGATGCGATCAAAGAATTGCATGTCATTTCTTGGATCTCATCCGAAAGACGGACCCGACAGGCGTAATGCAAACACGCAGCAGCGATCTCTCATGTGAACTACACTGCATGTTCCCCAGTGCTGGCAGTGTTAAAGTCACTGCTCATTGTTAGAAGCGTCACTGGGTCCGTTCTGAGGGACCCTGAGACACATCTGAAAAGCGGATGTTCACACGCAGACAAAACGTCGGGTGAATATACATTTAGAATGGGAAGGGACCAGTATTGCTGGACCTTCTCATTCTGATAGTATCAGGCTGCCGCTGTTGGTTTTACCTTGGCTGGTTATGGAAAATGGGGGGGAACCCACGTTGTTTATTTTTTTCAAAAATGATTTATTTATTGAGAATCCTACAGTGGGCACCTCACCTCCTGTAATCATTACAGTGGATGCCCGTGTGCAGATTCCCACTAAATAAATAGATTTTCAGAAAAAAAAACGACGTGGGGTCCCCCCCCAATTTCCATAACCAGCCAGGGTGAAACCGACAGCGGCAGCCTGATACTATCAGAATGGGAAGAACCCTCGTACCCGGTAACTTCCCATTCTAAAAATACCGGCCTGCAGCTGCTCCAGAAGCGGAACCCTCACATTAGAGTGTCCGCTCTGACGGTTTCCGGCTCTTCCCCGTACCCCTGGTGCGTTGGGTACTGGGGTAATAGTGACAGGGGTTAGTGTCAGCCTTGGGCAACAAGAAACACCACTGGCTGACACCAAGCCCCAGCGATAGTAATGGAGAGGCGTCTTCCAGATGCCGCCACTACTATCACTGGAATAAAATGGAAAAAAAAACCCACAGAAACACAAAAAAACACATTATTTAAATAAATACTCCCCGACACCGGCCCTCGTTAACCATTTTATTAAAAAAATATGTGCAACGCTGTCCGACGTAGTCCACCAAATCCGTCGTAGTCCAAGGGAAACCTGTAAAAAAAAAAACAACAAAAAAAAAACAACCCTACAATTGGGACATCACCCAGCTTTCCTGGACCCCAGCTGTGGGGATGTCACCCAGCTTTCCAGGATGCAGAATAACCTATTCAGTGCATGAGAAAACTGGGTGACATCCTCACAGCAGGCATCCAGGAAAGCTGGTACAGGGAGGGAGGGGGCCAGAGTTGGGGGACAAGGAGTGATACTTACTTCCCTGCTGCTGCCTTCGCCCCTGTAGTTACACTGAACAGAGTAGCTGAGGGGGCAGTGACCTCAGGGAGAGCGTCTCTATGACGCTTCCTCTGCGTCCCTGCTCTCTTGTACTGGCCGCCTGTGAGGGAGAGAGGTTCCCTGACAGTGGCCGGTAACTGCAGACACTGTTTGCACATCCCTCAGATGTGCAAGCAGTGAACTGCACAGCGGAGTCCTGGGGATCCAGGGCATGTGCCCTGAATCCCCAGAACATCCCCGAAAAATCAGAATACCTCCCTGCCGTCCCAGGAGAGCAGGACAAGGGTCCCAAATCAGGATTGCCCCACCCAAATCGGGACAGATGGGAGGTATGGGGCATCCCCTTTACCCTAAATCACTGCCCCACCATTATAGGTAAAGCTAAACCCTGCACTACCACACTACTAACCCCCCTATCTTCCCCTGCCCTCCCCCCACTATTCCTAACCCCCCAGTCTCCTCCCTGCCCCCTCGCCATTCCTAACAACCCCCAGTCTCCGCCCTGCCCTCCCCTCCCCCGCCATTCCTAACACCCTCATTCTCCCCCTGCCCTTCCCCCGCCATTCCTAACACCCCCCATTGTCCCTCCTGCCCTCCCCGCCATTCCTAACACCCTCCAGTCTCCCCCCCCTGCCCTCCCCACGCCATTCCAAACATCCCCCAGTCTCCCCTCTGCCCTTCCCCCGCCATTCCTAACACCCCCTGCCCTCCCCCTGCCATTCCTAACACCCCCTGCCCTCCCTCCGCCTTTCTTAACACCTTCCAGGCTACCCACTGCCCTCCCCCCACCTTTCCTAACACCCCCAGGCCCCCCCTGCCCTAACCCGCCTTTCATAATACCCCCAGGCTCCCCCCTGCCTTTCCTAACACCCCCCAAGCACCAACCTGCCTTTCCTAACACCTCCTCAGCCCCCCCCCCCCCTGCCTTTCCTAACACACCCCAGGCGCCCCTGCCTTTCCTAACAGCCCCCAGGCTCCCAACTGCCCTCCCACCACCTTTCCTAACACCCCCCAGGCCTCCCCCTGCCTTTCCTAACAGCCCCCAGGCTCCCCCTGCCCTCCCCCCACCTTTCCTAACACCCCCCAGGATCCCCCCTGCCCTCCCCTCACCTTTCCTAACACCCCCCCAGGCTCCCCCTGGGAATCACTTACCTGTCCTGAAGAGCTGGAAGCCATGGTCTTCTGCTCCTACTCTTCAACGACGTCCATATGCTGCTGAGAGGAGTGGGATGGGCGCACTGCTCCACTCTCACTCTCCCCGGCCGGCAGTCTTCCGCTCTTCGGTGGCGGGCGCGCGCTGTTAAGGAGAGGAGGAGGGGCAGCACAGCCCCCCTCCTTTCCCAGCAGCGCAGCGCCACTGAAGAGACAGATAGCATCAGCGCAGCTTGCTGATGCTGTCTGTCATTACAACGGAGCGCCGGACGGGAGAAGTAGTAGGTCCCTACCGGCGCTCCGGTGTCCGCTGCTGCTCTGCAATAAATAATTACAGTGGCATACGGGACAGACGCCGCTGCCACCAATGAAAAGGCCGCGGATAACCCCCCCCACCTTTCCCCCCGCGCCTATGAACGCTTGGGTGGGGGGGGGTCGTATTATTCCAGGAAGTGGAAAAAAAAAAAAAATAAAAAAAAAATTAAAATTAAACTGCTGCCGTGCCGCCCCCTAACAGGCGCCGCCCTAGGCACGTGCCCACGGGTGCCTAGTGGGAAATACGGCCCTGTATGCAGTCACTATTGTTAACAGAATCTAACAGGTTAAAGTGATCATGTATAGAAGCCAAGCTCCTGCCTCTGATTTCATGGCTATAGTTGCTGTACCTACAAGTTTATTGTGACATATATATGAAATAGAGAATTAAGGAAGTTAGATATTTATGCATTTTTTTCCTGTGGCATCTCAGGTTTTATTGTTTGTTGTTAGATATGTTTTTCAGATCCTGTAAACAGGATTTTGCACAGGAAATCTACTTCCCAATCAAATTTGTAGAAAGATATAACTTGTGGTATTCCACTACCAGACAGGTATGAATAAGAGCGGCGCTTGCTCTCCCATTGGTCCAAATAACCGCGCCTCTTTTAACTTAGCCAATCACAAACAGAGCTCGCTCTGCATTTCTTTTCCCCATAGAACTCTATGAGAAGGTAGCTCAGCCGCTGAAATTGGCTAAGCTGGACGAGCCCCTTTTTCTCCCCAACCAATCACCGTACTAGAATATTTCCCATAGACCGTAATCACTTTTCGGGCGCCCTTCGATCGCGCCCTTCTTTCTCCATTCGAAATAGACGCACTACATATGATTGGTGGATTCATATCTGCCGCCTGGGCTCAACCAATCAGCTCTTTTCTACCTTTTTTACTGTATTTTGAACTGTCCCTCATTTGAATTTGATTGGTCCATACTTCTTCATAGCTTATAATTAGAGATGGGCAAATTGATTCTAACGAAGTGGAATGCGTTTAGAATTTCAGGAAAACTTCTTTTCGGAACGAAGTCGAACTTTGGGGTACTTCGGGTGAACGAATGTGCTTTTGATTTAAAATGGTGTGAGCACAGGGCGCTACATGGGCAAAGCACCTGGGGGGAAAAGGGAAAACCCTGCATGACATGTGCAAAAAGAACCAATCAAACCAGGGGGTTTCTGTGACTCCCCCCCGCACTATAAAAGTCCGGGCGCGATCCCGGGGCTCACACCCTCTCACGTGCTCCAGGGAAGGTGCGCCGGGGCGATAGCTCTTACTGAAAATTGATTTTTATACAGCTTGTCTCAGAGCTTTCTCAGAACTGTTCCCCTTAATGTTCTTTTTCTAATTTTTTGGGGGGTATGGATCTCAGCTGCATATACATTCAATATCCAAGTGGATCTAAGCCAGTTCCGTTGATTCATTTAAAGAAAAAAGCTTTTTTAAAACAATACAAATACACTTCTTTTTGCTGCCAAAATTCATTGGTTTTTACATCCGGGGGTTTAAATTTAAGCGTTTTTTTCCCGGTGTGCTGACCCCAAAAACCGTTTTTTTTAAACCCAAAAAATATATAAATTTTTTCCGTAGCCTAATTCACAAAAAAGGGTTTAATTTACAACTTATCTCTTGTTTGGGGCGTAGAAAACACAAAAATTGTAACACGCACAAAGCTACTAGTTTGTGCGGCTCAATTCTTTGGCGCAATTTACTCCGGGGTTAATTTAAGCTTTGTTTTGCTGTGCCCCTACCCCAAGAAACCATCTTTTTCAACCCAAAATATATAAATTTTTCCTGTAGCCTAATTCACAAGAAAAGGGTTAATTACAACTGTATCTCTTGTTGTGTGGCTAGAAAACACGCAATTGTAACACGCTACAAAGCACAAAGTTTGTGCGGCTAAATTTTTTTGGGGCGCAATTTACATCCGGGGTTAATTAACATTGTTTTTGCTGGTGTCCGACCCCAAAAAACCCGTCTTTTTAAAACCCCCAAAATATATAAATTTTTCCAAAAAAAAACCTAATTCAAAGCAAAGTTAAACAACTAAATCCTTGTTGTGTGGCGTAGAAAACACGCCAAAGTAACCCGCTACAAAGCTACTAGTTTGTGGGGCTCAATTCTTTGGCGAAATTTTACTCCAGGGTTAATTAAGCTTGTTTTGCGGGTGTCGACAAAAATAAACCGTCTTTTTCAACGCCAAAATATATACATTTTTTCCTGACCTAATTAGTCCGAAGGTTAATTAACCGTTTGTGCTTTTACTTTTAGTAAAACACACAGTTTTTTAAACGACACATACAAAAAATTTTTTCCGGGCCATTTGTGAGCGCAATTTTATACCCAAAGGGTTTCCCCAAGCTTTTCGGTTCATTGGGTCAAAAACAGGTGTATATTTATCATATACAGATATCATCATCAACGGGTTCTGTAAAATTTTAGAACAAACAATTCAGACGAGAGGGGCGGGGCTCTGCACCTGCATGGCGTGCACAAACATTCCGGGAACGGGCCCGGGTCGCAACAGAAAGGGGACTCGCAGCAGGGTCACTCGTTAGGCCCCAAGCCGCTGTCATCTACCGCCGGTTTTGTTCACAACCCAAAGGGGTTCTTAAATTTTGGTTGACGGTCCCTCTTCCTCCCAGAGACATCAAAACCCCCACCCAAAGAGTCGGTGGAACCTCAGACACAACCATTATTTGGCATGGCCCGGAAGGGGGTCAGCGCCCTCCCGTCCTCAGCCCGCCTCTGTCCCATCCGGTTCCTCGCCGAGATTCTACTATGTGGTCTGGGCCAGCGCCACTAAATAGCGAGGATGAACATTTGAGGGGGCAGTCCAGCAGCTATTTGGCAGCAAAGAAATGGGGCCAATATCGCCTGCTTTTGCATAGCGGCAAAGTATGATGGAAGAGTGGCATGGAGGTCATGTTGTGAGAGGTCCCCGCATCCCCAAAAGACCGGGTGAGAGGCCCAGCAGTGACGATGAAACACAAATAAAAAGATGTAGCCACCGCATTTGGACCGGGTGAGGCAAGGGCTTCATCACGCAGGAAAAAGGGGGGCGCAGTTTGCCATCACAGAAAGCGCAGCCAGAAAGGGGCGTGTGGCCGGGAGTCCGGGAAAGCAGCTTTGTGAGGTCGGGAGCCAAGCGACCACGGGTAAAAAACCCGCTTCGCAGCCCCCAAAAAAGTACAGAAAGGGGGCCACGAGTCAGGGCGGCAGAAATTGGGGAGCTTTGGCGGTAAAACCATACTCGGCCCCGTGTGGAAGTTCTTTGCTAAGACACCGGAGTGCCAAATTTTGGGTAAATGTAAATCTTGGGCAAAAGGAAGCGGGGGCCAAGAGCTAACTTTGGCCCCCACGGCCCTGCGTCAACACTCAGCACCCCCATCCGGGGGCCTTGGAGAAACGTGGCTCAAATTGGGGGTCCACCTCCCCCCGCCGCACAACAGCAGCAGCAGCGCCCAGTGGCATGCATCCATTGCACCAGTAAAAAGGCTCCACCACCTCTGCAGAAGGGAGCTTTTCTTTTTGACATCATCCCCGGGTCCAGATGCCCCGCCTCGCTACCCCAGGCGCCAGCAGTCTTCAGCGAGGCTTTCAAAAGACAACATATGCGCCAACCACCAATGGGAAGCTGACCGTTTCTCCGTCCAATTGTGGTACTAATCCCTCCTTTCCAAATGGTGGACCCTCACCTTCAGAGAACTAATGGCGGCCGAGCCCCGAGATGGGGATTCCAAGCCGTTTTTTATTTTTCCAAAAAGGCATACCAGCACTTCATAAATATGTAAACAAGGGGGGTCAGCCTTACTTATCGGTTTGTTCCAGGGGGCACGCAGCGCGACTCGGAGCGTAACTACAGTGGGGGCCCAGTACAAGCCCTTTAGGGCCCACGGGTGAAGTGCTTCCAGCCCAGCACACCAACAACTTGGAAAAGGAGACGCCGCTTTCTCCCCACGTTGTAAAAACTGTGCCCCCGGCCAATGTCCCGCCTCCTCCTCTTCCCCACCACCAACACTGATCCTCCACAAGTACTGCCCATCAACCAATGTAGGGGCACCGGTGTCACGCATTCTACACCTGGCTTCCTGGGCGAACAATCACACAGGGAGAACTGCTCCGCGCATGCAGCAAGAAATCGATGTGGGGGGCTTTCTCCCCCCCAAACGCAAATCGGAACCAGGGTGACGGACAAGGGGAGGAACATTTTGTCCGGGGCGCACCGGGGAGGGGGTCCATGCCCCCGGCAGGGCGCACGTGTTCAATCTGGTTTAAAAAGGGTCCAAAGTCTTCCACCGATTTTCAGAAAAAATTCGAAAATGGCCGGAAACCTTTGCATGCATTTTATCCATTCGTACAAAGCCAGGAACACCCTCCCGGTTTCAGCAGCAGAACGGCCCCCCCCCCAACACCCTATATCGATGTTTCCACCCGCGAATTCCAGCCGCCATGTTGGCCCGCTGTATGAACAAAAAAGGCCATTAACATTTTTTGATGATCCAGGCAACAGAATACTCCCCCTGTGTAACTTTGATGTCACCCATGGCAGCTCTGCTGACACCCCGTTTTGTTGAGGCCATCGAGAGGCGACTTATTTGTCATCCAAGGACTACGGATGAAAAAAACACCACTGCTTCATGCCTGGAACAGAGCTGAAAAATCTGTCTGGCGGGGGACTGGAAACGTGGCGACACATTCGTGGCCACATATTCCGGTGGGGACAAAAATGGAGGAGGAGGAGAGGACATTGGAGCAAAAGCATTGTCTGGTGAAATTAGGGATTTTCTACCCGGGTGACAAGAGAGGGGGAGCAGGAGCAGCTGGAGGAGGTGGATGAAAAATGAAGACGGGCAGATGACCCCAAGCACCTGGCGATAAGTGGAAAATGGAGGCAGGGAGCCCCTCGGAGTCACTTGTGCAGACCCCCGCAGCAGCTTATTTGGCTGGCTATGACAGCCAAAAAGTCACATCCGGCAGAGGGATGATTTCTGGCTCTCCACCCTTTGGGCCCTCGCTACCCGGCCAAATGGAAGCTTTTTCCCCACAAAGAGAGGGAAGACAAACTCAAATACATAGGAAACCCCCGAAATCATTGGCTCCCGCCAAAGGGCGGTACGTCCCTCCTCGACGGGTCTGACCGGGGGGTTCCCACCTCACGTACTACTGCCCGCACGGGGGAAGGGTGGGGGGGGTAGGAGCATTCCCAAAGCCCCATCATTAGAAACCAACCCTGGAGTCCTGATGAGCAGCTTCCTTTTCACCCCCCTAGGGGGAAAAGGGCTTTGAGCACAGCAGCAAAAAGGGCCCCGGGGGCAGTCCCTAAACCAACGGGTTTTGTGGCCAACGGACACACTCTGCCCCCTCAGTTAAAGATCCGTGGACTATGGCCGCCAAACTGATTGTGTGGCCGCAACTTGCCAATTTGCAGTGGAAGCGGGTCCGCCCGCCAGTAGGTGGCATCAGAGCGGGGGTTCAGTGCGGGGGGGGGCCACGTTACCCCAAGGAAAACCCCCTTTTGTCCAGGGAAATGTGGAACGCTGCCTTTGTCAAGATAACAGCGTGGTTCGGCCAGGATTCCACACACCAAAGCCTTAGGGAAAAACTGGGTTCAAACTACCTCCCACCATTTTCTGATGCCGCCCCCCCTACTCCACACATCTGCGACGTTTCTCCATCTGCCTACCACCATCTTTTACCAGGGACTGGGATTTTCCCCCCCACCTCCACCTCTGTCATTGTGCCCCCTATGACCTCATGCTTCTGCCGTTGCTGTTGCCGTGAATCCACACTGGGTCTGGCCACTGTCTGACCTCAGCGCGCTGTGGCTGCTGCCATGTCCTCCACACTGTGTCCCTTGTCCACGCCCCACCTCAGCGCCCCCCACCGCCGTGACCTCCCTCCATCATTTGCCACTCTGTCTTCTTCCGTTTTTGCCACCTCCAAATGTCATTGTGCCACTCCTGATCTCATCTGCTGCGTCTGACCCCCACTGTGTGATTGTGCCACCTGTTGGCCCAACACTGTTTTTTGCCGCCTCCAGAATGTCATTGTGCCACTGCCTATCTCATGCTGCTGCGTTGTGACCTCCCCACGAAACATTGTTCCACCTGTGGCCTAATACGTTTACCGCCCAAATTCATTGTGCCACTGCCTGATCTCATACTGCGCCCGCCGGGACCTCCACACTGTGTGATTTGCCACTCTGTGGCCTAATACGTTTTTGGCCCCAAAATTTTTCCACCCCCTGGGTTATGGGGTGTGTGTGATTAATGTAAAAAATTTAAAAAAGGGAAAAAAAAATGTTTTTTTGGGTAGAATTTTTTTGATTGGGGGTATATGTGGGGAAATTTAATGTGTATTTTGGGATTGTGGTAATAATTTTTTTTGCCCCCTGAATTCATTTGCCATTAGTTTGAAAAGCTGGGGTCGTGACCTCCACCTGTATCATTTCCACCTGTGGCCCCAATACTGTTTTTTGCCGCCTCCAAATGTCTTGTGCCCCCGCCTGATCTCTGCTCTGCTTCGTGACCCTCCACATGAATCATTGTGCCACTCTGTGCCTAATACTGTTTTGCCGCCCCCAAATGTCATTGTTTCCACTGCAAAGACTCATGCTGCTGCTGCGTACCTCCAACGTTTTGATTGTGCCCTTTTTGTGGGTTTCCTCCTGTTTTTTGCCACCTCCAGAATGTCATGTGCCACGCCCACCTCATACGTCCCCCGGGCCCGGCCGCCGCCTCATCTTTTTGCCACTCTGTGGCTTCCTCGTGTTTTGCCACCTCCAGAATTCATTGTCCACTCCTGACCTCATGCTGCGTGGTCCGCCGTCACCCTCCACACTCTTCCCTAATGTTGCACCTGAGCTCTCAGCTTGTTTTTTTCCACTGCCAAGACTTTACAGGCTACTTCCCGCTTTTAGTTTTTTTTGGGGCGTTTTTTCCCTCTTAAGTGCCCGGGGAAATTTTTTATGAAGCGATTCTAAAATCGGCGGGAGTCATCGCGTTCATACTAAAACACAACATTTTAAAACCAAACCAAACTCCCTTGCATATTTAAGCATGGCACAATTTCTCACACCCTGCAGGCTCTGTGCAGCCGGAAAAAGCCTTTTTAACGCGATTTTTCCCAAGTAATTCCCCGGGCGAAACGAATTTTGTCAAAATTCGAAAGTGCCGAAAAGAATTTTTGAGAAATTCCCCACTCACTTATAAGGGTCCCTGGTCGCTCTTATTCTGATTGGGTGTTTTTTTGGGGGACCCCAAAGAGAAGAGCTTAAAAAAATTTAATTATTGTATTTTTCCCGCAATTCTCATACGCAATTCCCGAGTACCCGGTCTTGGCGACAAACGCATTGTTTAGGATTTCATTGATTTTTGTTTAAAAGAAATTTTTTGCTTTTTTCAGATAATATTTTTTCACTTAAAAAAAAGATTTTTTTTTTCATACTCCATGCCGCACGGCTCTAACCGAGATTTAATGCCCCGACTTCCCAAACTACAAAGGACAATACTCGCCTCTGATTGGCCGAGAAGCAAGCCCCCGCTAGCCAACCAATCAGCTCTTTTTTCTCCTTTTTTACTTATTTTCAACTGTCCCTCCTTTGAATTGATTGGGCCAACTTCTCCATAGTTTTTAATGGTTCACGTCGCTCCCATTCTGATTGGGTGGTTTAGCCGACCAATGGAAGAGCTTTTCAGAATTTTGAATTACTGTTTTCCCGGCAAATTTTTAATATCGTTATTCCGATGTAGCGCCGTTAGGCGACAAAACGCGTTGTTTGGGAAATTTATTGATTTAAGTTATAGAAGGTTTTTCAGTCTTTTTTTTTTTTTTAAAAAAAAAAAATTTTTACCACTTAAAAAAAAAAAAAAAATGATTTTTTTATCATACTCTAAGCCGCCGGTGCGAGAGCCGAGATTTTATTGCCCCCGATCTTGCCACAGACTACAATGGAAAAGTAGCCCCCCGTCTGATTGGGCCGAATAGCCAACCCCCCCGCTAGCTCAACCAATAGCCTTTCCCCGCTTTTTACAGTATTTTAACTGCCCACCCTTTTATTTGATTGGTTAAAAATTTTTTTAGGGTTTTTAAAGGGTCCCTGGGCGCTCCTATTCTGATTGGCCCCGGATTGCCCCAACCCCGCTACTCAACAAATCACTCTTTTCTGCCTTTTTTTTTGTATTTTGAACGTCCCGCCTTTAATTTTATTGGTCCATACTTCTCCCAAGGGTTTTAATGGTTTTACTGTCGCTCCTATTCGATTTGGGTGGTTTATGCCGACCAAGAGAAAGCTTACGAATTTAATTACTTATTTCCCCCAAATCCAATATCGCATTCTCGTGTAGCGCCGTCCCGGGGACAACCCGTTGTTCGGGATTTATTGATTTAGTTTTTAGAAGGTTTAGCTCTTTTTTCAGATATTTTCACCCCTTTAAAAAAAATGATTTTTTATTTTATACTCCGCCGCACGGGACGAAGCCAGATTTCTTGCCCCCGTCCCCATAGACACAATGGGAAAAGTAGGGTGCGCTCTGATTGGGCCCAGAAGCCAAGCCCCCCCACTCAACCCAATCACCTTTTCTGCATTTTTTCTGTTTTTGAACGCCCGCCTTTTATTTTGATTGGGCAATAATTCTCCATAGTTTTTTAAGGGTCCTTGTCGCTCCTACTACCAGGATTGCCAAGCCCCCCCTGCTCAACCAATCAGCTCTTTTCCGCATTTTTTTCTGTATTTTGAATGTCCCGCCTTTAAAATTTTATTGGCCAACTTCCCCATAGTTTTTTAAAAAGGGCCCTGTCGCCCTATTCATTGGCTGGGTTTTTCCGACCAATGAGAATACTTTTCAAATTTAATTACTGTATTTCCCGGGAATTTCCAAGAACCTAATTCCTACTAGCGTCGTTCAGTTTTTGGGGAAAAGGATTTTTTTTTTATGTTTTTTTTTTTTTTGGGAAAGGGTTTTAGCTCTATTTCGTAATTTTTTTCACCAATAAAGGCGTTTTTTTTTTTAAATTCATACTCCATGCCGCACGGGGCGAGACCGAGATTTCTGTTTTGCAATCTTCTATGTTTCCCCCATTTTCCGTTCTCGTTCACTATGGGGCCCCCGCCGGATCATTTTAAACCCAAAACAACTAGTCGCCGTTTGGAGCTGGGGAGCGCTGCAATGCGCCGCACTTTCCGAGCCACGATCTTACATCCTCAGTTTTCGAGCGCCGCCGCGTCACCCCCGGAAACGCCTACACCGGTGCCCCCCAACCGCGCCCATTACACACCCTTTCATGTGAGGCGCACTGAAAGGGCGAACACTGCCCTAACATCGCTCCCTCGTCCGAAACGGGTTCGGCCGGGGAGCGCAGAATACGCCAGAAAACAGGCGTAAATCCCGTTCATACATGTCGCCCACAATTTTTAAAGGGCACCTGTCACATTAAATATATTATCTGATCTGCCAGCAACCTATTATAGAGCTGGAGGATCTGGGAAAATTGACATAGTTTTGGGGAGAAAGATTAAATAAAGCTTTTAGGGTACGTCCACACAGCATATATTAAATGCAATTCGGATTCTGTTTTAGAGTCGGGATGGTATTTTATCGTCTTTTGCATAGTGTTTGGAGATGGTTCTGTCCGCGGTTTGAGGATCCACCTATCTTCCATAACAATTGAACTGCACATCTTTCCCTGAAAACCGGGCAGAAGATTGTGTATGTTACAAGTTTTTTGGAGCAGCGGCGGCTGAAAAGCCATCTGGCTAATAATCCATTCAGTGTAGACCACTAAACAGATTTTCTTTTCAAATCTATGGGGATAGTTTCTTGATGTTTTCAGATGGTTTCCAAATCTGCAAACCATCTGAAACTCCGACCAATAAATCATGCCATGTGGACAGACCCTTAGTGTGACATGTATGATTAATAGCGCTTAGACGCCATTTTTTAAGTGAATATTAAAAGTGCAGAATGTGTCTGATTTATGAACATGCTGTACTGCAGGTCATAAATTAGGCTCATTCTAGCACATAAACATCAATTCTGGCTCAGGTAAACCACTTTGAAAGTGGTTTACCTGTTCCAGCAGTAATGTGCCTGGAATTGCCATACTGAAGCTATAAATCTATAGCTTCGTACAGTCGTAGTGCGCCCCACTGTGGGATAGTGGACCAGCCGCATTGTGTTCACTAAGATCCTATGTGTGACAATTGTGAAGTGTTCCATTGTATTCTGCTGTTTGGCCACAAGATGCCACTATTTCCGGTTTCTGATATGTGTAAATGAGAGACATGTTATAAGACTCACATGGCTGTGGCCATCTTAGATAAGAGACCCAGAGGGATCAGGAGAGGACAGGAGCTGAGAGAGGATCGATCCAGCTTTCTCTGAATTTGCCAGGCTCTAGACTGTGTGTTGCTTCAGAGAGAAAGGAGAGCCTGACTGTCTACACGGACGCTGTTGTCTGAGGACCTCCCGGACAAAAGGGACACTTTGCAGAGATTCAGAAGAGCGATTGCATCAGAATATCGACTCCATCGGTTGGAATCCGCACCTCAGAGCAGGAACTGCCAGTCACCGTGAGGTACCTCAGTCACCTGTGTGCACACCCACGAGCTCAGGACTGTGAGAAGGTCTGTTATTAGATTAGTTAGCTCAGGTTTGGTTACAGGCCAAAATGGGGTTTCTCAAGTACGCTTTTCTGTTCACAACTTAGAAAACAGTTTGTTTTCACAACGATATTCACGCAACCGGTTCGCCTGTGAGAGAGTTTGTATCACATGTGCATTTGGGAGGGAAGCGGGTAAATTCTGTTAAGTTGTAAGCTCCTGTGATGCACCGCGAGAATGCCCATAAATGGCACCACACGCAATTGTTTCTTCTTACGCTATTAAAAGGTAAGGGGTGCTTCAGGGCGATCCCACTAATAAATACAAGGAAATTCTTTCAAATCCATTAATGGGAGGGATTTATTTGGGCATTCTTAATGAAAGACAGTATAATTTTGATGGTTGAATACCCTGTTGTTCCAATATTCCATGGCTTACCCAAGGTGCATAAGTCAACCACCTTGAGACCAATCATCTCCGGAATAGGGTCAGTTAATGACTAAGTATGCTCTTGGATAGATGATCTTCTTCAACCTCTCGTGACATGCACTACTAGTTATGTCAAAGACAGTATGCAAGTTTTGCTTACTTTTGAAAAATTTATATGGCAGAACTATTTCTCATGATTTAGCTTTAACAGCATGGGTACACCATTGTAACAATTCAAGCTCTTATGCAAAGTTGTTCATGAGTTTATCATTGATGTTGTCATACGTCCAGGCAGGCAGCCTTCTGTTTATATGCGGCAACGCCCAGTAAGGGTTAAACCCTCTGCTCTGGACCCACGCCCTGGGAGAGGTGCTGCTTTGAAGCTCAGGAGTGACAGCTCTGCAACCTCTCCCAACAAGGGGTGTGGCGGTCAGGCCAATCAGAGGGCCCGGACGCCGCACCAATCAGCTGCTGGGGCGGTGTCCAGGAAAACTATTTAAACTGGCTCAGTCCTCTCAGGCCTTGCCTGTGATAGGTTTCCCCTGTTGTTTCCCTGTGAGTATTTGATATTGCTTCCTCTGTTATTGACCTCGGCTTGCCTTGACTTCGTTTTTTCCTCCGTTTATGTACTTCGTTCCCGCTCGTGTTTGACCCTCGGCTTGTTTCCTGTTTATTCTTCGGTTTCTGATTGTGGCTTTGGCGTTCTTGACCGTTACCGACTCGGACCGTTTGACCTTGCGTTTTCCCTGACGGCCCTGCACTTAGCAGCATAGGGACTGTCGTCCAGTTGGGGTCTGCCATCTAGGGCAGCACGCCAAGTAGGCAGGGACAGTGGGCTGGGTGGCAGTCAGGGCCCACTGCACCTCCTCTGACGTGACAGTATCACAGGCCGACAGTTACTGCTCTCCAAGCACTATGAACCCCATGACTGCATTGGTAGAGCAGATGCAGGGGCTCACCCAGTTGGTCCAGGATCTTGCACTGAGAGTTCAGCAGCAAGAGACCTCCCAGGTCAGCCCCAAGGTCCTCCGGCATCCCTTTCCCCTGTTGTGGAACCCCCTATCCAGTTACCCGATAAATTCTCGGGTGACAGGAGGGCGTTTCAAACATTTAAGGAGGGTTGCCGGTTGTTTTTTCGCCTTCACCCATGTACCTCGGGGTATGAGGAACAGAGAGTGGGAATTATTATATCCCTTCTCCAAGGGTCTTCTCAGGAGTGGGCGTTCTCTTTATCCCATGACTCGCCCGAGTTCTCTTCTGTGGACCGATTCTTTGAATCCTTGGGTTTACTTTTTGATGACCCTGATAGGGAAGCAGTGGCCGAGACTCAGCTCACCTCGTTAAAACAGGGTAAGAGGACAGTAGAAGAGTATTGTTCGGAATTCCGGCGTTGGTGTGTTCCATCAGGGTGGAATGACCCAGCCCTCCGGTGCCAGTTTAGATTGGGGCTAGCCGACCATGTGAAGGACTTGTTGGTGGCTTACCCAACCCCTGGCACGCTGGATGATGCCATGGCTCTGGTGGTACGCTTGGACAGACGGTTTAGGGAGAGACGTTGGGAGAAGTCACTTACCCCGTTGCCCCGCTTCACTCCGATGCTATGTTCTGCCACCACCCCTGAACCAGCTGGAGCGGAGAGCCCCTTGGAGGAGCCCATGCAGATAGGGGCCTCTTCTGAAGGCAGCGCCAAAGACCGCAGGACATCTCGCCGCACTCAGGGACCCTGCTACTACTGCGGCGGAGAAGGTAATCTCATCCGTGAGTGTCCCAAGAAGAAGGCCCAGCTGGAAAACTCCAGCGCCTAGGTGACTCGTGGGAAGGTCACCTAGGCGAACAGGTATTTCCTATGGTGTCGAAAAGAATATTGCTTCCAGTTAAGATTTCATACCTTTCCATGTCTGGTTCTGGGAGTGCCTTTGTGGATTTGGGATCGGCCTCTAATTTCATGAATGCATCATTTGTTAAGCGTTTGGGTCTTCCTGGAGGTCCCTATCAGATTCAGTGCAGGTAGTTGCGATCGATTCTACCCCGTTGCTCAAGAGGAAGATCCAACATTGCAATCCTGAGCTTGAGATGCTGGTAAGGTCTATGCATACGGATAGGTGTACTCTGTTTATCATGGAGGGCTTACCTGCTGACGTGGTGTTAGGGCTGCCCTGGCTTAAAAAACACAACCCAGTGACTGACTGGAAGTCTAGAGAACTAGTCAAGTGGGGTAAGCAGTGTGTTAATAAATGTCTCCCAGTCATTCTTGGTAATATGGAAGTAGAGCAGATTCCTGCCTTTATTCGCGACTTAGCTGTGGTGTTTTCCAAGACTCAGTCTGAGCAGTTACCCCCGCATAGGCCCTATGATTGTGCTATTGAACTATTGCCGGGGGTGAGATTTCCTAAAGGCAGGATATACAATCTGTCGGGTCCAGAAAGACTTGCTATGAAGCAGTATATAGCAGAAAGTCTACAGAAGGGTCATATCCGACCTTCTGTGTCCCCTATGGGTGCGGGGTTCTTTTTCGTTAAGAAAAAAGATGGTAGCCTCCGTCCATGTATTGACTACCGGGAACTGAACAAGGTAACGGTAAAAAACCAATACCCTTTACCTTTAATTCCCGATCTGTTTAATCAGATCCAGGGAGCCAAGTGGTTTTCAAAATTGGACCTGAGAGGGGCTTATAACCTTATTCGGATTAAAGAGGGGGACGAATGGAAGACAGCATTTAATACCCCGGAAGGTCATTTTGAATACCTGGTTATGCCTTTTGGGTTATTCAATGCTCCCACAGTCTTCCAGAACCTTGTAAATGATGTTTTCCGGGAACTCATTGGTCGTTGTATGGTCGTTTATCTGGATGACATTTTAATTTACTCGCAGGACTGGGCTTCACACGTGAAACATGTGCGGCAAGTTTTGCAGATTTTGAAGGTCAATAGTTTATTTGTCAAACTTGAGAAATGTGTTTTCGGGGTTCAGGAGGTACCTTTCCTGGGATATATTTTAACGCCTAACTCATTCCGTATGGATCCCGGGAAGGTCCAGGCAATTCTTGATTGGGTTCGTCCTTCCTCCCTGAAAGCCTTACAGCGGTTCCTAGGTTTCGCTAATTATTATCGGAAATTTATTCAAAATTTTTCTGTGCTCGTCCGGCCATTGACTGATATGACTAAAAAGGGAGTAAATATCAGTAAGTGGCAACCCGAGGCCTTAGAGGCGTTCGAGAAACTTAAGCAGTGTTTTGTCGCAGCCCCGGTGCTGGACTAAGCTGACCATACCAAGCCTTTCGTGGTGGAGGTAGATGCTTCTGAGTTTGGAGTAGGGGCGGTTCTCTCTCAGGGGTCAACTGCTCTGACTAATCTCTGCCCTTGTGCCTTCTTCTCTCATAAATTCTCCCCCGCAGAGAGGAATTATGATGTTGGGAACCGAGAATTGTTGGCTATTAAGTGGGCCTTCGAGGAATGGCGCCACTTCCTCGAAGGTGCCCAACACCAAGTCACGGTCCTAACTGACCATAAGAACCTGACCTTTTTAGAGAATGCTAAGAGGTTAAACCCTCGTCAGGCACGTTGGGCATTATTCTTCACTCGCTTTAACTTTGTGGTTACCTATAGACCAGGTTCTAAGAATGTTAAAGCTGACGCATTGTCAAGAAGTTTCTGTGCCAGTCACTCATCTCGGGATGATCCGGTGTCCATTTTACCCAAAGAGACGGTGGTCTCAGCTATTTCCCCCGACTTGGCCACTGAGATCAAGACCCACCAGGAGATGAGACCTGTTGATTGTCCCGTTTCTAAAGTCTTTGTCCCCACCCAGTTTCGGTTACGTTTATTAAAAGAATTACATGATTCTGTATTATCTGGACATCCCGGAGTGTCTGGCACTAAGAAACTTATTTCCCGAAATTATTGGTGGCCATCTTTGTCTCGTGATGTGGGGGCCTATGTGACAGCCTGCGACATCTGTGCTCGGGCAAAGGTTCCCAGAACTCGACCTCCTGGTGAACTTTGCCCTCTGCCTATACCGGACCGGCCATGGACTCACATCTCTATGGATTTTATGACTGATCTTCCTACCTCTGAGGGTAAGACTGTCATTTGGGTGGTTGTTGATCGTTTTAGTAAGATGTGCCATCTGATTCCATTAAAAGCATTACCGTCGTCCAAAAAGCTGGCCGAGCTTTTTATTAAACATATCATTAAACTGCATGGGTTACCCGAGAATATTGTGTCTGACAGAGGAGTTCAGTTTGTCTCCTGTTTTTGGAGAGCTCTCTGTAAGGCTCTGGGTATCACCCTGTCCTTCTCCTCTGCCTTTCACCCTGAGACTAATGGGCAGACGGAGAGAGTGGATCAAACGGTTACGCAGAAACTCCCAGGGAGACTTGGTTAAATACTTACCTTTGGTCGAGTTCGCAATAAATAATCAGAATAGTAGCTCGTCTGGTGTTTTGCCGTTTTTCTGCAACTATGGCTTCCACCCTAGACACTCATCATGGTCCGGCGTTACTTCTGATCACAGTGGGGTGGATGCTATCCTTAACGATCTGTGCACAGTCTGGGCCCAAGTTCAGAAGAACTTGGTGAATGCCCAGAGCAACCAGAAGAAAATATGTGATAAGAGACGTCTTTGTTCTGGAGGTTTTAATGTTGGGGATAACGTGTGGTTGTCTACCCAAAATCTTCGTCTAAAGGTCCCTTCGGGTAAGCTGGCACCGCGCTTTGTGGGTCCCTATATCATTTTGGAGCGAATTAATCCTGTGACGTACCGCCTAAAGTTACCCTCTGGTTTCCGTGTACATAATGTATTCCACTGCTCTCTCCTGAAGAGGTACGTGCCTTTGGTTATTCCACCTCCCAAACCTCCTCCTCCAGTTGAAGTTAAGCGGGAGTTGGAGTATAAGGTTGCTCAAATCGTGGATTCTCATAGAGTGCAAAACTCGTTACAGTACCTAGTGAACTGGAAGGGATACGGTCCTGAGGAAAGATCGTGGGTTCTGCTAGATCTATACATGCAAAGGCCCTTATTAGGGAATTCCACAAGGCTCAGCCAGAGAAACCCAAACCAAGGGAGGGTCCGGTGGCCCCTCCTAAAAGTGGGGTTACTGTCATACGTCCAGGCAGGCAGCCTTCTGTTTATATGCGGCAACGCCCAGCAAGGGTTAAACCCTCTGCTCTGGACCCGCGCCCTGGGAGAGGTGCTGCTTTGAAGCTCAGGAGTGACAGCTCTGCAGCCTCTCCCAACAAGGGGTGTGGCAGTCAGGCCAATCAGAGGGCCCGGACGCCGCACCAATCAGCTGCTGGGGCGGTGTCCAGGAAAACTATTTAAACTGGCTCAGTCCTCTCAGGCCTTGCCTGTGATAGGTTTCCCCTGTTGTTTCCCTGTGAGTATTTGATATTGCTTCCTCTGTTATTGACCTCGGCTTGCCTTGACTTTGTTTTGTCCTCCGTTTATGTACTTCATTCCCGCTCGTGTTTGACCCTCGGCTGGCTTGTTTCCTGTTTATTCTTCGGTTTCTGATTGTGGCTTTGGCGTTCTTGACCGTTACCAACTCGGACCGTTTGATCTTGCTTTTTCCCTGACGGCCCTGCACTTAGCAGCATAGGGACTGTCGTCCAGTTGGGGTCTGCCATCTAGGGCTGCATGCCAAGTAGGCAGGGACAGTGGGCTGGGTGGCAGTCAGGGCCCACTGCATCTCCTCTGACGTGACAGATGTGGTCAGATATTTACTTACACACAATTTTTTTTTCTTTTGACCAGGAATTTTATTTACAGATCCAAGGAGAACCTATGAGTTCGAAATGCTCCTCCTCCCTGGCCAATTTATATATGGCCTTTTGGGAGAACAATTTTAGTTTTTTTATCAAATAATCTGTATATTGATCACATATATTACTATGGCCGTTATAGAGATGACTTATTGATTCTGTGGCCAGGGGATGTGTCAAATATACCACTTTCTTGTCCCACATCAATGATAACCCCTGCATCTCAAAATTTACATTATATCATGATCCTATTTTTATTACTTTTTTTAGACAACCATTCAAAGTACACAATACATTTGATTCCAGTGAGAGAGTTTAACAGAATGAGTGAGCAGTTTCAGAGAATACCATTTTGGATACATGTTTTGATCAAATAAGCGATAGGTTACGTATCGAAAACTACCCAAATTGGAGTTTGGACAGGACAAAAACCATTGTAAGGTTACATCTACACGGCAAAATAATATACCGTTGGATACTGTTATAGAATCCGACCAGTATTTTACAATCGGTTTTCATTTTTACCACATTTTTTTGCGCTGATTTTGCGGTCGGTTTTCAGTTGAAATCCGACTTTAGAAAATCTGAGCTGTGTAGACTACAGCTCGGAGTTTGTCATTGGATTTTTGCAGATTCTAAATACTGAATTCGCTTAAAAATCTAAACCAGTGCTGTGTAGATGAGGCCTAAAACCTAAAAACAAGGAACATTTATTATTTAAAGAAAAAGACATAATAAGATATTTCCCCCCTTTAAAAAAAAACAAAAATCTCACTTTTTCAGTGACATACAGTAACTAATACAATCAGGTGATTAGTTTAATACAGAAAAGCCTCCCTACTTTATGTAGGACTCCACAACTGTGGACATTCTGAAAGATGGTCTTCAGTTGCTCTCTTGGCTCTGTTTTATCACCCAGCCTGTATGAAAATGCTGTAGCTTCCTCGAGTTGGTTATCTAGAGCAATTTCAGATATGGGAGCAGTCATTGTAATATGTGCAATTACACTACTGTAATAAAGTTATAGAATTTAATTTCAGTCATGAAAGTTTGTCTTATAAAATTAAGGATTCCATAAATTGCAATAGTGACACAGTCGTGTATTTAATACAATGCAGATCTTGCAACCTACTTTATGTGGGATGTACAAAACGCAGTCTTAAGAGACACATTTATGAACAAATCCTACATGCAAAAAATCCTCATTATATTAATCCCTCGGGGGCATCCAAACATTTCTCCATGGTCCACCAGGGAGATGTATCATCGTTAATGTTTTTGGCATTGAAAGAGTTAAAGGAGTGTTATCGTTTGAGCTGTTCGGGCTGTTCAGTTAATTTTCTCAGATTGAGTTTGAAATCCAGGGGCGTGTCTCTCCTGTCAGCAGACGTGCCTCTCCTCCCAGGAGGCGTGTCTGTCCTCACTGAAGACCTGTGACATCATCATTTTCTATAAAGCAGGGGATGCAGAAGGTTGTCTGGATATAACAGCTCTGTAGCCTCCTGCCTGCTTATGTCTGCAGCCTTCAGGCTCCACAAGCTCCACAAGCACCTGTTATATCTCGTATCACACAAATTACAGCTTTCACTTCTAGTGGTGTTCACCCAAATTGTACTGACAACAGGCAGAGACCTTTACTCAACTACAAGGACAAATGTCAGCTTCAAGTAAAGACCTCTGCTTGCTGTCAGTGACATGTGAGTGAAAATGGGGAGAGGTACACTCAGCTTTGAGAAAAGACCCTGTTCAACCTGTAGTAACTTGGCCTGGTAGAGTAGTGGTAGAGTGTTGGCTTTACAAGTAAGGGGTTTGGAGTTCTAGTCCCTCACAGAGTATATTTCCCCGCCCCCCCCCCCCCTAAATTCTACACATATGTAGAGAGACCTAAAATATATATGTCAATCTCTATAATGATATATATACACATACATAGCTCCCCTATATCATTTCTCTTCCCCCAGAATATATGCATTGTATCACATATGTTGGAAGTGCTCGGTGTGACTACTGTGAGGATGGGACACTATATAGGGGAGCTTTGTGTGTGTATATAAAAAAAATTATAGATGTTCACACATATATTTTCATATCTTTACATATGTGTACAATTTATAAAAGAAAAAAAAAATATTGATGGGGCTTGAACTCCCAACCTCTGTCTTGCAGGGCTGATCACCGAAGCACTGCACTACACAAGCAGCTTATACAGAACACCTTCTTTTCCAAGTAGCAGATTAAGGACTGGATCTGTGAGGAGGTGAATCAACCTCTTGGCAAAAGCCCTTTAAACAGGCAGTAATTGCCCAGATCTTTCACCTATAGCTGGGAGATGTACATAGAGGCAGTAGAACTTGGTTTCACTATCGATTTTAACAGCCCAGAGAGGAGTAAACACAGAATGTGCAGGCAGCCAATCACAGCGCAAGGGGCGTGGCCGGGGCATTTCCTGCCTAGGGGCGTATCCCAACAGGCTGGATTAAATGTCAGCCAGCCAATCACAGTGCAGCGGGCGTGTCTAGGCAATCGACCAGGGGGGCGTTCCGACCAGCAACAGAGCAACAGGAGAAACAGAATACAGATTTACAGAGAAGCTGATATCTGCTAAACCAAGTGACAGAGGTAATGCAACCCAATTACAAAAGTGCTTATTTTTACTGTCCCCATAATCTGAGACATGATCTTTGTAACGATAAAACCCCTTTAAATCAGATTTAAAAGAAGGAGACTTGCAACAACGCTTGCTTCATCGTGAAGCATATTGGAATTTTGAACACACAAACACCTTTAGGTTTGAATTATAGGAATGATTTACTTTATCATTATTAGGCAACATTACCGACAACATTAACTTTTATTTTCAGTTACTTTCAGTAACATTATAATGAAAGGCTTTTCTTCTGTGAACTGGATAAAATGTTGCCACATATGACATGATTTTTTGGCTGAGAATGAATGCAGTACACTATTCCTGTTCTGGTTTTCATTGCCTCCGATGTTTGACAAGCATGTGCTATCGTTCAGATCATGCAATTGGTTAGTAATACCAATAGATGTGTTTTTAATATGTTTCTTTTATACACTACCATTAAGAGCGATGGACACCTGAAACGTGTCAGCTTTGTTCACTTTTTTACTATGTAATGCACGATTTTTATTTGGATTGAATAAAATAAATCTTTATAATTTTGTACGAAGATGGAGGAACCTTTTTCTTCTAAAGTTGCCCAGTAATCCACTTGGAACCTCCGTACACCTGCAAGCCCAAGCTTAGTTGATTTCAGATACTAAGCAAGACTGGTGAGCGGAAATTTTACTCATCTTTTTCTGTTAAAATCCGAAAAGTAATGTATTTGGTAATAGTCTTTACCTTTGCCTACATTTCAGCTGTCAACAAGCACTGATAAGATCACCTACTGGACCCTTAATGCAGAAGAAGTAGGAATTTAAATTACAAAGCTCTACTGAAACTTTTCTCATAAAACTATATCTCAAACTGCTGAGCATTTCTTGCTCTATAACATGCTCTCTGCCAATCACATAGCAAGTTTAATGTTCTTTAAGTCCAAATGGTCAGAGAAATAGGATGGCTGACCAAGTAAAAGCTTCAGAACCTTGGAAGCCTAGTGCCATCAAATTGTAAAAATCTTTAACTCCTTATTGACCGCCCACCGACTTTTGGCGTCGGCTGGTGTGGGTCGTTTGTCTGCAGCGACGTCTTTTGGCGTCGCTGCAGACATCAGAGTTTTGTGGCACCCAGCGCTGCAGCTGTGCTGAGATCGGGGCTGTACTACACAGCCCTGATCCCAGAGCATCTCCTGCGAGCACCGGGAAGCGGGGGAACCCTCACAACCTGGTGCTTTAACCCGTTGATTGCGGTGGATTGTCACCGCAGCGCAATCAAAGGGTTTCCCTTACTCTGTCGGGTGATTGGAACGCCCGGTGACCGACAGAGCCCTGGGAACAGCTGCACAGTCAGCCCTGGGGAACTAGAGTGGCCCCAGAGCTGTCTGTGTATCAAGCCAGTGACCAGGGCAGACTGTAAGCTGCCCTGATTACTGCCTGTGCCAAACTGACACAGATTATAATGCATTAGCATATATGAATATGCTAATACATTACTGTGCAAAAAAAAATATATAAAACAGTTCTCCCTTCAGGGGATTTTTTTTTTTTTTTAAAGTAAAAAAAAAAAACAGAAAAAGTGTAAAAAAATAAAATAAATAAATAATAAAATAAAAATAAATGTTTAATAAAAATAATTGTGCATATATTACACACACAAAAAACCCTACACATATTAGGTATCCACACGACCGCAATAACCTGTAGAATTAATCAAACAAGTTATTAAGTGTGAAATGTGAATGATGTAAAAAAAAAAAAAAAAACATTTTTTAATAAATAAAAAAAAATTCTGCAATTATTTATAAGTGAACTTAAACTATTACATCATAAAGTACAGCTCGTCTTGAATAAAATGAGACCTCATACAACTGCGTCATTGAAAAAAAGAAAAAGTTACAACTGTTGAAACGCAACAAGGCATAACTAAAAAAATGTTCTGGTCATTAACTACTTTTCAGGCATTCGGCTTAAGGGGTTAAAGAAAGCTATGGTGGGAAAAGAGGGAACATTCTGAAAAAATATTTTTTTCTTAAATATTGAAAACTATGATTCACAAATAAGGTAGTAGGGACCAGCTCAGGCTTTTTATAGAGTAGGGGGAGAGTTTATATATTTTATTTAATACATATTGCAACTATCCTAACAGTAACCCACCAGCTTTGTGCTCCTTTTAGGGCTATATTCTAAAAGGCACAGAGGAAATGAGCTAGGACTCTTCAGTGCCACCTTTTAGATGTAGCATTCCTCAGTTTATATCTGACTCACGGAACCTTGCAACTAGATTTCATCTGCATACAGCTGTTTAGGTGTTTGCTCTTCATCACTGCAGAGTTGAATATCAGTTGGTTAGGTGAGATGCTGTAGGTGTAGTTCAGAAGGGATAAAGCTCCTAATTTGGGATAGTTACCATCTAGGTGTGTAGACTTATACATTACTAGTAACTCCATGAAAATTCAAATATATTCTAAAAGGCTCATGGGAAATGACCTAGGACATTGCAGTGCCACCTATTGGCCTGTTAGGAGAAAGAAGAAATAGATTTATTTTAATAATCAATGCTTAGGCAGTCATCAGCTTAGAAGGGTCTGAACACCTTATGAAAGCTTTGATTTGGCAAATAGAAGATAAAGTTTACCAATTAGCACTAGAGGGCACAGTCAACTACTGGGTGGTTGATTTACATACTCTTCAGTATTCACAGTGTCAGAAACATTTAAAAAAAAATCCTATCTTTATTGCTACAAGGTATTCTGTGTTTTAATTGTATCATTTTCATGATTCTGCCTGTCAGACCCCCAGCTTTGAGCTCTGGTCGCCAGCCACGGCCGATGTGGCAAAAAAAGCGGTTTCGGCCGTAGTGCCTTTTTGTGTTCACCAGTGTGAACTCGGTCATTCCCTGCTCTGTATTGTTAATTTATTCCTGGCCAACACCCATGGTCAAGAATCCTCCAGCACTCTACTAGTTAACCTGTTTCCTTGCAAGTCCTTTTGATTAACAGCCTTGTATTCTTACCTGGTCTTCTGTTGCTTCCACCTATCACCTTTGTCCTCTGTTTTCTGATCAGGTATAAAAGGGCTGTTGTGTCACTACCCTTTGCCTGCTATATTGGTTCATTTTGTGCCTGTAGCTAGCCTTTACCCTTCTTTGCTTATTCCTGTTATCTGACTTTGACTTTGTTACCGACTATCCCTCTGCCTTGTGATTCTGTACTGCTTCTCCCGACTGTTACTGACCTGACTAGTTTAACCCTCTTTTATTGTGTTCAGTGTTTGTTTGTCTGTGTCTTGTGTGTTCACTTATTCAGTATTCTTGCAGTCTTCGGTTGGGGCCGACCTGTTAAGGGTCATGTACACCCAAAAGGCAGAGATAGTGGTTGGGAACAGCGTCAGGGCCTCACTCTGTCGGTGTCTTCTCGTGTGCCTCTGACCGGTTCCTCACATTATAGCAGGCCCTTACCCCAGTCAACTCTCCTGGCGGTTCATTATGAGTACCGATTTGTCGGTCACTGACTGCTTGGACGAGTTGACAATCCAGTCGGGGTTTATTAATCAAGTCTCACAGCGCCTCGTCTGTGTTTGTTGATCCGAGCATCTGGCATAAACCAAAAATGCTTCTGCCAGATCACTTTGACAGGAACCCTGACAGGTTCGGAACCTTCATGTTATCCTGTCGCCTATTTTTCCACTTCAGTTATTTACCCACCGAGGCTGAAAAAATAGCAGTTGTTGTGTCTCTACTCCAGGGTCCACCTCAGGATTAGACATTAGCTATGCCCCCTGAAGCCCCTGAGTGGAGATCGGTTGACAGATTTTTTCTGGCTTTAGGCCAGGTTTATGACGATTCTAACCATGGGGCATTGGCGGAAACTCATTTGCTATCTATTCAGCAGGGCCGTCGCTCGGCTGAAGACTATTGTTCCGAGTTCCGCCAATGGTGCACAGTGACTGAGTGGTCTGACCAACTTCTGAATACCCTCTTCAGACAAGGGCTGTCAGATGCCATAAAAGATGCTATGGTCAGCCATCCATCCCCTGAGACCTTGAGTGACTTTATGGATTTGGCTGTGTCTGTTGACAGAAGACTAAGGGAGAGACGCAGGGAAAATCAAGGGGGGTTGACTGTTCAGCTCACATTAGGCTTTTCTGTAGAACCCCCTTCTATCTTCTCTAAAAGATCTCCTCTTCCATCACCTTCACCGTCTCCAAATGGTGTTGGGCTCTACATCTGCGGCCATCAGGAGTAGACATCAGTTGGAGAATGCTCTGTGCCTTTATTGTGGGAAGCCTGGACATTTTCTGAGGGGCTGTCCGACTAAGCCTAAGTCACCGCAGGGAAACGCCAAATGCCTGAGTGATTTCCAGGAGGATAACTCAGGACAGATACCTCCTAACGCTGATAATACGTTTTTTTTTTGCATGTGACCTTGGTCTCTAATTCTAAGAGTTTTGTTTGTTGAGCCATGATTGACTTGGGTGCTGCTGTTAGTTTCATTAGTATGGTTGTTGCTCAAGCCTTGGGTTTGGAACTAGTTCCATTGTGTTCTCCCTTTTTAGTTTCAGGTGCACATTATACCCCCCTAACTGAAGGAAGAATACAATTTCATACTGCAGAAACCACTTTGAATGTCGGGTGTTTGCATACTGAAAAGCTTTCATTTTTTTGACATGGAGAAAATCTCTGCAGATATTATTCTTGGGTTGCCCTGGCTCTGCCCCCATAATCCGGTGTTTGATTGGAGGACCAATGAGTTGGTCAAATGGGGGGACTCGTGGTTCTCATTTGAGATTGTCCATTCCTTGGTGTGTTCTGTAAATAACAATCACAATATTCCTGAATTTATTTCCGATTTCAAAGACGTCGTTGTGGATAGTCTTCCTCCTCATCGGCCTTATGATTGTGCCAATAGACCTCATTCCGGGGGCAAAACTCCCTAAAGGTCGCATCTTCAACTTGTCTAACCCGGAACGAGAGTCTATGCATCAGTATATTAAGGAAAGCTTGGAAAAAGGTCACATTTTCCCATCAATCTCTCCGGTGGGTGCTGTTTTTTTCTTTGTCGAGAAAAATGATGGAGGTCTCCGTCCGTGTATAGACTACAGAGAACTTAATAAAATTACTGTAAAAGATCATCATCCACTCACTCTGATCCCAGATTTATTCAACCAGGTTGTGGGTGCTTGGTGGTTCTCCAAAATTGATCTCTTTGTTGCTTACAAACTGATCCGGATCAGAGAGGGTGACGAATGGAAGACGGATTTTAATACGCCTGAGGGGCACTTTGAATATCTTGTAATGCCCTTTGGTCTGCCCTCTTCCAACGTTTTATTAATGATATTTTCAGAGATCTTATGGGCTGCTTTCTAGTTGTGTACCTGGATGGCATCCTCATTTTTTTCCCCGGATTGGGACTCCCATTGGGACCATGTGAGGGAGGTCCTCTCCAGGTTGCGCCAGAACCATCTATGTGCTAAATTGTCCAAAGGTCAATTTGTAATCCAGGAGGTGGGTTTTCTGGGATACATACTTTCTCCAGATTCAATGTATGGATCCGTAAAAAGTTTCTGCCGTCATAGAGTGGGTAAGACCTACAACCTTAAAAGAGATCCAACGTTTTTTTAGGTTTTGCAAACTATTATTGTAAATTCATTAGGAACTTTTCTTTGATTGCTAAAACCTTAACTGATCTCACAAATAAGGGGCTGACCCAACTTCCTGGACACCCGAGGAGAGAACAAGCCTTTTCTACCTTGAAAAATTGTTGTACTTCTGCTCCTGTCCGTGTCCACCCTAACCCTGAACAGCCTTTTGTCGTGGAGGTTGATTTGTTGTCTTGCTTATACAAGCAAAACGTGTTTAGGCCACGATAAAAATCTTTAATGAGGGTTTTCTTTTTTTACGTTTTGTACTTCTCTTTTTTTTATGTGTATTTTAAATTTTGCTTGTATTTTTTACACTATGTTAGCTTATTTATTCTTTCTATCAGGAAGGGAAGATGAGAGATACTGGCTTGGCTAAAATCCTTTCTGCTTTCTCAAGACTCAGTGGGTCAGAAGCAAATTGAGGATTTGTTACATCCAACAGAGGGCGCTGTGGGCGTCTCAGCCCCTTTCCCATAATGCCTTATTCTTTCTATGTGACACAGGTTAGCAGAGATCACACGATCTATGCATTTCCTGTTGTCCTCATATACAGATCACTGATAGGTGTGATCTAATGATGACAATCTTTTAGACAATTTGTGTCAGTGATCTGCAATACAGACAGAGAAGATCACATTTTCTTTGCATGCTTTCAAACTCATTCAAGAGATAAGCATTAAGCATCATTTTTTGTGACAGAAAACTGATTATTTCAGTTACCTGTAACAATTAGGGATGAGTGATTATAATCGACAAAGTTGAAATCGGCACGATTTTTAGGCTGAACGGAAATTTCCGATTGCGTGATATTTTAGGTGACAATCTGCAGATAATCTATTACTATCGTGCCATTTTCGGCGCTTCCTGTCATTTTGCCCGGCAGCAAATCAGCTTAGAGCATAGAGCAGGATGAGCTGGGTGTGCGACGTCATGACTGTGATGTGTATGGTAGTCATTGGCTGGAAAATTCACATGCCCTCGTTTTACATAGAACAGCATTTCCTGTTCAGTATCAGTGTTTCAGTGTCTATCACTAGAGCAAGACGTGTGCTACGTGTCTCTCAATACAGCTCAGCTCAGAGAAACAGTTCTTCTCTTTGTTCATACAGACAATTATGCTTTTAGCTATGAACATTAGAATGTAGGTAGATTAGAGAATTTCAGTTCTAAGTTAGTTAGACTTTTAAAGAAACATTTAGCCGCATGGGGAGGGGGTGCGGACGAACAGACAGACAGGCTGGATTTTGGAAAGGAAGGTGTATATTGTGCAGCCTAGACTCTGCTTTGAACTTGCATTGACATTTAATTTTTTTACCACTTTTTGGCCAGCAAACCTCGCACCTGAGGTGAAATTGTACCTTTTATTTTGTGCATCCCAGTTTTGTTCAAAGAGCCACCTTGTACTTAAATTAGGATACAGAAATTTTCTAGTAACTGTTGGTGTATTTCATTGGGGCAAAAACCACCTTTAGTTATCCGTATAACTTTTAAATAGCTGTATTTCACTTTGGTGCAGCCCAGTTTTGTTCAACGAGCCACCTTATTCTTAAATTAGTATACAGAAATTTTCTAGTAACTGTTGGTGTGTTTCATTGGTGCACAAACAACCTTTTGTTATCCGTATAACTTTTAAATAGTTGTATTTCACTTTGGTGCAGTCCAGTTTTGTTCAAAGAGCCACCTTGTACTTAAATTAGGATACAGAAATTTTCTAGTAACTGTTGGTGTATTTCATTGGTGCAAAAACCACCTTTTGTTATCCGTATAACTTTTAACCCCTTAATGACCTTGGGCGTATCCATACGTCCAGGTCGTTTGGGGGTTCACACCCCTGGACATATGCATACGTCCTGAGGATCGCACGAACTCTAAAGCAGAGTTCGCGCGATCGGCGCGGGGTGTCAGCTGTATATTACAGCTGACATCCCGCTGTGTCGGCCCCGACGTAAGGTATTGCCGAACTTGGAAGAAATTGCTTAACAAAGTTTTGGGGTTCTTTTTTCCAGGATTCCTTGTAAATATGAAACATTTTAAAATTGCAGATTATTGGAATTTTTTTTTTTTAATTTTCACAGCCTAATGCTAAAAAAAATTTGTGGATAACCTATGGGGTCGATGTACTTACTACACACCTGTATATATACCTTAAGGGATGTAGTTTCCAATATGGGGTCTTTTTAGGGTTGTTTATTAAGTTTTAGCACCTTAGAGCGTTCTCAAACCTGAAATGGCGCCTAAATAAAATCGTATTGAAAATGAGACCCCAGAGTCCAGTAGGTGCTCCTCCTATTCTGGGGCTTATGGTTGAGCCAAATAATGCACTAGGGCCACATATGGGATATCTCTAAAAACTGCAGACCTGGGGGAAATGATATTAAGTTGCATTTACCTAGTCACATTTACCGTATTCCATTGAATAATGTATAAATATTGAAAATCTGCAAAAATAGTGACATTTTGAAATTTCACCTCCACTTTGCTTAAATTTCTGTGAAATACCTAAAGGGTTATCAAACTTCCTAAACACTGTTGTAAATACTTTAAGGGGTCTAGTTTCTTAGAAGGCGTCATTTATGGGGGTATCTAACATGCAGGCCCCCCTAAGCCATGTCAGAACTGGACTAGTCCCTAAAAAAAATTATATTGCAAATTTTCTTGAAAATGTGAGAAATTACTACTAAATTTCTAAGCCCTCTAATTTCATAAAAAAAAAGGACATTTAAAAATGATGCCAACCTATAGTGGACATATGGTAGATGCTAGTTATAAACTATTTTGTGGTGAATAATTATCTGTCTTGCACGCAGAAATTTTGGAACTTTTAAAATCACAAATTTTTCAAAATTTTCATGAAGTTTTGATATTTTGCACAAACAAACAAGGATTGTATGGATAAAATTGTCTTACTAACTGAAAGCACAATGTGTCATGAGTAGTGATGAGCGATTACGTTGACTATCGTCATCGGGTCGATAGTCGATATCGGCAATTATCAAGACGATTTCCGATAGTCGATAATAGATTATCGCTGATCACCATTAAAGTCTATGGGAGGGCAACAACACCTTCATTCTTACACCCAAACAGGGCTAGAGAAGCTGGAAATAACATCCACAACAGTCAAATGGATACGTGCTACATCTTAGGCAACACACTTATGTTATAAAAGCCACAGAAAAAAACTCACAGACCATTCACTATCCCTGTCTTGTACCACAGCATGACCCTTAAACCTGCATCACCCACAAATTAAAAAGTGCCAGAAGGCAGTATGATTTTAACCATCATTTTACTTGAACTGGACATTGAATATCCTTGTCCTGGGCCACAGCATGAGCCCCAAACCTGCATGACCCCCAGAATTAAAAAGTGCCGCAAAAAGGAGTCTTTCAACCACCATTATTAGTTTCACTGGACTGCAGGGCTGATCACCTAAGCACTGCACTACACAAGCAGCTTATACAGACAAAGTGTTGAATCCTTATGTTATACACTACAGATGATGACGTCATAAGGAGGCGGGGCTTGCATTCAATCTGAGGAACAGAACGCCTTCTTTTCCAAGTAGCAGCTTAAGGACTGGACCTGTGAGGAGGGAAATCAACCTCTTGGCAAAAGCCCTTTAAACAGGCAGTAATTGCCCAGATCCTTCACCTATAGCTGGGAGATGTACATAGAGGCAGCAGACCTTGGTTTCACTATCGATTTTAACAGCTCAGAGGGGAGTAAACACAGAGTGTGCAGGCAGCAATCACAGCGCAGGGGGCGTGGCTGGGCGTTTCCTGTCTAGGGGCGTATCCCAACAGGCTGAATGAAATGTCAGCCAGCCAATCACAGTGCAGCGGGCGTGTCTAGGGAATCGACCAGGGGGCGTTCCGACCAGCAGAAACAGAATACAGATTTACAGAGAAGCTGATATCTGCTAAACCAAGTGACTGAGGTAATGCAACCCAATTACAAAAGTGCTTATTTTTACTGTCCCCATAATCTGAGACATGATCTTTGTAACGATAAAACCCCTTTAAATCAGATTTAAAAGAAGGAGACTTGCAACAACGCTTGCTTCATCGTGAAGCATATTGGAATTTTGAACACACAAACACCTTTAGGTTTGAATTATAGGAATGATTTACTTTATCATTATTAGGCAACATTACCGACAACATTAACTTTTATTTTCAGTTACTTTCAGTAACATTATAATGAAAGGCTTTTCTTCTGTGAACTGGATAAAATGTTGCCACATATGACATGATTTTTTGGCTGAGAATGAATGCAGTACACTATTCCTGTTCTGGTTTTCATTGCCTCCGATGTTTGACAAGCATGTGCTATCGTTCAGATCATGCAATTGGTTAGTAATACCAATAGATGTGTTTTTAATATGTTTCTTTTATACGCTACCATTAAGAGCGATGGACACCTGAAACGTGTCAGCTTTGTTCACTTTTTTACTATGTAATGCATGATTTTTATTTGGATTGAATAAAATAAATCTTTATAATTTTGTACGAAGTTGGAGGAACCTTTTTCTTCTAAAGTTGCCCAGTAATCCACTTGGAACCTCCGTACACCTGCAAGCCCAAGCTTAGTTGATTTCAGATACTAAGCAAGACTGGTGAGCGGAATTTTACTCATCTTTTTCTGTTAAAATCCGAAAAGTAATGTATTTGGTAATAGTCTTTACCTTTGCCTACATTTCAGCTGTCAACAAGCACTGATAAGATCACCTACTGGACCCTTAATGCAGAAGAAGTAGGAATTTAAATTACAAAGCTCTACTGAAACTTTTCTCATAAAACTATATCTCAAACTGCTGAGCATTTCTTGCTCTATAACATGCTCTCTGCCAATCACATAGCAAGTTTAATGTTCTTTAAGTCCAAATGGTCAGAGGAATAGGATGCTGACCAAGTAAAAGCTTCAGAACCTTGGAAGCCTAGTGCCATCAAATTGTAAAAATCTTAAACTCCTTAATGACCGCCCACCGACTTTTGGCGTCGGCTGGTGTGGGTCGTTTGTCTGCAGCGACGCCAAAAGACGTCGCTGCAGACATCAGAGTTTTGTGGCACCCGGCGCTGCAGCTGCGCTGAGATCGTGGCTGTACTACACAGCCCCGATCCCAGAGCATCTCCTGCGAGCACCGGGAAGCGGGGGAACCCTCACAACCTGGTGCTTTAACCCTTTGATTGCGGTGGATTGTCACCGCAGCGCAATCAAAGGGTTTCCCTTACTCTGTCGGGTGATTGGAACGCCCGGTGACCGACAGAGCCCTGGGAACAGCTGCACAGTCAGCCCTGGGGACCTAGAGTGGCCCCAGAGCTGTCTGTGTATCAAGCCAGTGACCAGGGCAGACTGTAAGCTGCCCTGATTACTGCCTGTGCCAAACTGACACAGATTATAATGCATTAGCATATATGAATATGCTAATAAATTACTGTGCAAAAAAAAAATATAAAACAGTTCTCCCTTCAGGGGATTTTTTTTTTTTAACCCCTTAAGGACTTTACTACAAATTTTATATCAACAGAGGATTTTGTCCTATATCACTGCAAAATTATAATCCCTGTTAAAACATAACTTTTACTAAATCATCTAAAATTATACTTCCTAAACCCCTATATACTACCACAACACACCTAAATGATACAGCATACTAAATATCATCCATCAGTGGAGTAATCGCCCTGATGAAGGGCGGCTCCGCTTTAATGACAGATAATATCACTGTATACGTATATTATAATTCTTTAATCACAGCTATCCCAACGCGTTTCCCCCATGTAATTTTGGGTTCATCAGGGGATTCAAAAAAACTCCTCTCGCTGTGGAATAAGAATACGCTATATACAACGCATATACAATCTATCTATGACGGATATATCACCACTATGGGTGAGATAGAAAAAGTGATACTTAGCTTAGAAGCTGCCAGGTATAAAGTGATAATCCTCGCAGCCCCTTTGGTATGCTGGCACCCAGGATAGAAGGGATACAGAATGATTCATTTCTGCCTCCCTTAAATACCTTACTTGGCCCTTTAGATGTATAACAATACAGCCCCTAACACTTCAGTATTAATGTATATTGTTGCTACATTGGGAAAGTTATCATCCATTACCCTGTAAGAGAGGAATACCGAAGGGTCAATTCCTGAGAGTTAAGAGAAACTGCTCCAGAGATGAGGACTTTAGGAGACAGTCAGGTATATTGAGAGAAAGATTTCTTAGTCGAGGATATCCCTCAGGAGTTTTGGAATCAGCCCTAAGGCATGCACAAAAACAGAATAGGACAAATTACTACAGGGTAAATCCCAGGGGGATAAAGATAACAAATAAAGCACGGTAATCGCAACTTTTGACGATAGAAATCTAGAAGTAGTGAACATTCCTCAAAAAATATTGGGGAATATTGAGGTTGGACCAGGATCTAGAGGGATACCTCCCTGCTACCCCTTTGTTTAAATTATCGAAGGGGAAGAGATCCATTAAAGATAGACTGATCCATAGTCATTATACACCAATACCCCCTCAAGGTACTTGGCTTGAAAGGAAACCGATTGTATGTTTAAATGGGGGCGGGGATGTGTAGCCTCCCAAAAAAAAATTAAACAAACAAATCCTTCACAAGGCCTCAAAGGAAAAAAATTTTTTTTTATTCGGTTTTTTCCAATTGTAGGACAGAAGGAGTAGTCTACAGTGCATATCCCCCGCCCACTGAATTATATTGGAAAAACAAAGAGAACTTTCAAAAAAGGGGGGAAAACATCTGGGGGACATACGTAATAGAAGGGGGACACGCCAGTAGCTCGACATGTTTGGAACATCTAATGGAGAATGGGAATCTCTGCGTTTTTTGATCATGGGGGGTATGAGCCGCTCCAAAGGAGGAAGAAGGGAAGACAATTTTGTGTAAAGAGGCCCAGTGGTTTCCCCCGTAGGAATCATTTTTATCCAAAGGGCCTTAATGAGACTTTTTTGTGTTTTTATTGAGTAGGCTCGTCTTGGGGCTGTTTATTCTGCTCTTTCGTTCGTACTCTTCACAGGGACCAATATTTATTTTGCAAAGGCCGTACTTTTTTTTATCATTATTAATTTTATTTTTCTTTTTTCATTTTATTTTTATTGATTACTTTTAATCGATAATCTATGTCAGCTTAAGACAATGAATTTTTGTACCCCGAATTTATTTGACCCCCAATTAAATGCCCATGTTTTCACTCTTGAAATCCCTTTTTAACGACGCCAAATTTAAAAAAATTTGGGGCTGCTTTGCAGCAAAATTTGGGGGTCTGTGCGGATAATCCCGGGGCGCGGTTTAACCTAGTATGGAATTGATTTGGCTGCCGAAAAGTATTTGGGTTTTGGGTTTTTGGGGGCGCTGACCGTAAGTGACTGTGCTTCTTTCTAAAGTAACGAGTAAATGTACGGCGCTGAGGTTTGTCCCATTTTGATTGCGCGCATTTTTCGGGCGTTTTTCCCGGGCATGCCAGAGCGTTTTTTGGACGCCGGATGCCCTATAGTTTAGGCTTCGTGCAGGCGTAGTTTTTGCTTTGCTGAAGTGAATCGGAAAAGACATTTTTTCTAGTTTTCCGGGGCCCTCGCAGTACAACTTTTCCCGGGAAACCCAGACTGAGTAAAGGCAGGGGGTATGCGCCAAATTTAAGTAGAAAACCCGGAATGGGTTTAAAACAATATACATTAATTTTGAATGTTAGGGGGTTATTGTTATACAAACTAAAGGGCCAAGTAAGGATTTAAGGGGGGCAGAAATGAATCATTCTGTATCCCTTCTATCCTGGGTGCCAATACCAAAGGGCTGCGAGGATTTCACTTTATAAATGGGGAGCTTCTAAGGTGTATCATTTTTTTATCTCACCCCTATGGTGAATATCCGCATAGAAAAATTGTAATGGTTGTATATAGCTTTCTTATTCCCCAGCGAGAGGGTTTTTTTTGAATCCCGATGAAAACCCAAATTACTGGGGGAAAAAGCGTTGGGATAGCTGTGATTAAAGAATTTTAATATCGTATACAGGTATTATCTGTCAAAAGCGGGGGCCGCCCCTTTATCAGGGCGATTTCTCCACTAACCCCTTTTAAGGGCCCAGCCTGTTTTGGCCTTCCGCCCCGCCCCATTTTTGAAATCTGAATGTGTCCCTTTTTAAGTGAGAAAACTTTTTGACATTTTACCATCCATTATTAAAGGATTGTTTTCTCGTGACACATTGTGTTTAAGTTAGAAAAATTTTTTTTACCCATACAATCCTGTTTGTTTGTGAAAAATTCAAAATTTCATGAAAATAGGAAAAAATTAGAATTTTGAAAGTTCAAATTTTGCGTGCAAGACAGGGTTTAAAATTTTTCCCACAGAATTTTATAACTAATCTACCCTATGTCCACTAAAAGGTTGGCATCTTTTTTTTAAAGCTCTTTTTTTTTTTTTGACATTTGAGGGCTTAAAATTTAGTAGTAATTTCTCACAATTTCAGAAAATTTGCAATTACATTTTTTTTGGGACCACTCCCGTTTGACTTGGCTTTTAGGGCCCAGTTAGATACCACCTAAAATAATGCCATTTAAAAACAGACCCCCCAACGTTTTTACAACCTATTTAGGAAGTTTGATAACCTTTAGTTTTTCACAGGAAATTAAAGAAAGTGGGGGTGAAATTTCCAAAAAATTTCACATTTTTTTGCAGATTTTCAAATATTTACCCTTTTTCACGGAATACGGTAAATGTGACTAGGTAAATGCAACTTAAAACAATTCCCCAGGTCTGCCATTTTTGAGATATCCCATATGTGGCCCTATGCGTATTTGGCTAACCCAAAACCCCAGAATAGGAGGGGAACTACCGGAAATCGAAGGTCTCATTTCAATAGATTTTATTTAGGCGCCATTTCAGGTTTGGGGAACCTAAGGTTTGCTTAAAAAATTTAAAAAACCCCTAAAAACCACAAAGGAAAAAAATTTA
>JAODAL010014769.1:0-86282 GCA_025379985.1 Phyllomedusa bahiana | reverse complement strand
CCCCAATGGACTGGGGTACGGCTTGGCTTTAAATCCCTAGTCTATGTTTTAGGCTTTTTATTGAATCAGATGGACTTTAACCCCTTTAACGACCGCCAACCGTCTTTTGACGGCAGGCATTTCAGATATTCATCTGCAGCGACTTTCTTTTGGCGTCACTGCAGACATCGGAGTTGCGACTCCGGGTGCCGCAGCAGCGCTGGGATTGGGGCTGTGCTACACAGCCCTGATCCCAGAGCATCTCCTGCGAGCCCCGGTGAGCGGGGAAACCTCCGCATCCCGGTGCTGTAACCCTGTTATTGCGGTTGAGTGTCACCGTAGCGTTTTTAAAAGGGTTTCCCCTGCTCTGTCGGTGATCGGAACACCCCGGTCACCCGACAAGAGCCCGGGGAACGGGTTGCACAGTCAGCCTGAGGACTTGAGAAGCCCCGGGGCTGTTGTGTATCAGCCAGGGACCTGGACACACTGTGTGCTGTCTGGATCACTGCCTGTGTCAGACTGACACGGATTTTTAATGTATTAGCATATATGAATATACTAATACATTAATAAGTTTAAAATAAAAAAAAATGTAAAACAGTTCTCTTTTCAGGGGATTTAAAAAAAAAACAGTAAAAAAAACCCCCCAAAAAAAGTGTAAAACAAATCCATAAAAAATAAATAATAAAATAAAAATAAATATTTAATAAAAAATAATTTTGCATACATTACACACACAAAAAAAACCCTACACATAATAGGTATCCACACGACCGTAATAACCTGCAGAATTAATCTAATAAATTATTAAAGGGGTTTTGCCAGGACATGCCTTATCTGCTAAGACGCAAATGTAAACAAGCCACGCTGAGCTCAGCGAGAGAGAGACACACCCAGAGCACAGAGCCATGCAAAAGGGGATCGTGTGAAATGTTCACTCAAATAATCAAACTACAACTAGTGGATTCTGTGTACAAAAGAGAACACCTTTCTCCACAGTCGCTTGAAAGCTCCTTTATGTTTCATGTCATTAGATAAAGCAGGGATTTATTCAACTAGTGGATTCTGTATACAAAAGACAACATATTTCTACCCGGTGCCTTGAAAGCTTCTTCAGCTCCCTTTCATCAGATAAGAAGTGGCCAGCAGCTCTTGTCAGGTCATATCTAATTGAAGCTTTTAAGTAATTAAGGGCAGGTAAGGCAGCCTGTAGCTCTTTCAGGCTGCAATTTTTGTAATCACATATATTTAAAAAAGTGATTCAATACCCATTTTGGAGGATCCCACATCAACATTACATCGTGGCAAAACCCCTTTAAGTGTGAAATGTTAATGGTGTAAAAAATAATTTAAAAAAACAAAAAAAAGTAAAAAAAATAAATTCTGCAATTATTTATAAGTGAACTAAAACTATTCCCCCATAAAGTACAACTTGTCCTGAATAAAACGAGGCCTCATATAACTGCATCATTGAAAAAATAAAAAAGTTACAACCGTTGAAACGCAAGGAGGCAAAAACTAAAAAAATGTTCTGGTCATTAACTACTTTTCAGGCGTTCGGCTTAAGGGGTTAAGGGAGGCTACTTCCAGTAGGTGGTTTGTTCTAGAGCTTATTTGAATATTTCTTGCTATTGAAATAACGTGCACATCTAACTGGGTCTAGAATGCATATGTAAGGGGCCATTGGTAGGGACAGCGGTTGGATAAATGGGTTTTGGGGTCCATGGCTATTTTAGTGTATGGTTTTGTGTAGTCTTAAAAGATTGTAAGCAGTGATCTAACCAAATTTTTAATGCAGCTTTGCATGTGTATAGGTTATAATCTGAAATAATATCTGCATAAAATTGAATGTTAGGCACAAATTAAAACAGATGAAATGCAAAGCTGTGTTTTAAAAGAATAAACCACATTTGCAGCTCAAGTATCTCCGTTTTACATAACCAGACTCTAATAATATTATTTGTCAGGTTACATGTTTCCATTACGTGTAATTTCCCATAAGATGTGATTTAATACTTCCACTTAGTTCTAAAATGACACCCACACATTTTCCAAGTAAGACATGCTATATATTTGCAGCTTTACGTACTTCATGTCGGACTAAGCATCAAAGATGATAAAGGGAATTTGGTTGTTTGGTCCTCGGGGGGACAACTCGGGGGTAAAGCATGAGGCCAAGGAGTTGTGCACGGGTTTCTGCTGGAGAGGAAAGTATTTAAGAGATGATTATTTCTAATATATGAACTGACAGGTAAAAACTGTAGCAAGACTCTGTTTGTGGCAGGCAATAATTAGAACAATCTGCAAAGATTTCCTTTTTGGGGGCCCAAATGGGATGTTTCTTTTGGGTTTGGTCACCATGGTAAATACTTGATAATACACAAACATTTGCCAATGCTGGAAAATCCACCACTCTTGTTGAAAGTTAGGAAGGGGCTTTACAGAAATGAATTCCGCCTCCCACCGAGTCTTGAGATAAGCTGTTGAGTTTGCATTCTGAGCGTCAAAATGAAAATGTGTGAGGTTCACAGCCTGATTTATAGAAAACATACACATTCCTCTTCGGAAAGCCGCATTGAAGAAATTAGGTAGACTTAAAGGCCAATTGTTTTAGCCAATTCTTTTGAAAGAAAGGAATAAATTCATTAAAAGTGTTTATTCCAGCTGTGAGTTTAAAGACACAGATATAAATTGTGATATTTAAAAATCTTGATATCCGAGAAATCAAATGCTCATACTGCTTCTGGATTTTTCGCAGATGTTGGGCACGCTCTACAACCCCAAAACTAAGTGCATTTTAACTCCCTCCTGGCTCTGCCGGTTTTGGTATTTTTAACACAGACCCATTTTTGAAATGTGCTACATGGCACTTTGTGTAGGAGTAACTTTTTGGTGCTATTACTTATTAGGGCGATTCTAAAGGCGAATACCTCTTCTTGGGGGAGAGCACCATATAGGTGTGTGGGGATTTGAAATTTCCCTTTTTGAACCCCACTAAACATCTACATTCACAAGGCATTATGGAAAAAGAGCTGAAAGCTCAAGCGGGCCCCCTATTGGATGTAACAAATCCTCAATTTGCTTCTGACTCACTGAGTCTTTGGATTGCAAAAGGGGTGTTAGCCAAGGCAGCATAACTCTCTGCATTTCAGCTGTTTCAGGGCTTTGCCCCTCGGGCAGTGCAGGCAGAGCAGAGATTACTGGCTGTCTGGCTGGGTGAGTGGCAATGAGTGGCTCACAAAGGGGAATATCTCTCATTGGGGAGGGTATCATATAGTTGTGTGGGGAGTTGAAAATTTCCTTTTTTCTTAGTGGAGGGCAAAAAGGCAATTTTCAAATCCCCACACACCTATATGGTGCTCTCCCCAAGGAGAGATATTCCCTTTTCTGAGCCACTCATTCACTCCCACCCAGCCAGCCAGCAAGCTCTGCTCTACACTGGTGTGGGGGCAAAACTCCAAAACAGATGTATGCAGAAGAGTGAGACTGGCTTGGCTTATATCCCTTTTGCTTTCCAAAAACGTAGTGAGTCAGAAGTCAATTGTGGATTTGTTACATTTAAATAGAGGACGCTTTAAACCCTTTTAGCTCTTTTGCCATAATGCCTTTTGATATGCCCGAATGATTTGAGAAGGCTTTGTTGTGACATGTTATAATTTATGTTAGTCATATATTTTGGTTGATGCATTGTGTGTTTATTTCTAAGAACTAAATTTTGTGAAAATGTGGGAAAAAAAATCTATTTTCAAAATTTTAATTTTGTAAAATACACTCACCGGCCACTTTATTAGGTACACCTGTCCAACTGCTCGTTAACACTTAATTTCTAATCAGCCAATCACCCTGGCGGCAACTCAGTGCATTTAGGCATGTAGACATGGTCAAGACAATCTCCTGCAGTTCAAACCGAGCATCAGTATGGGGAAGAAAGGTGATTTGAGTGCCTTTGAACGTGGCATGGTTGTTGGTGCCAGAAGGGCTGGTCTGAGTATTTCAGAAAAATGCTGATCTCCTGGGATTTTCACCGCACAACCATCTCTAGGGTTTACAGGGGAATGGTCCGAAAAAGAAAAAACATCCAGTGAGCGGCAAATCCTATGGGCAAAAATGCCTTGTTGATGCCAGAGGTCAAAGGAGAATGGGCAGACTGGTTCGAGCGATAGAAAGGCAACGTGACTCAAATAGCCACCCGTTACAACCAAGGTAGGCAGAAGAGCATCTGAATGCACAGTACGGGGGAACTTTGAGCGATGGGTACAGCAGCAGAAGACCACACCGGGTGCCACTCCTTTCAGCTAAGAACAGGAAACTGAGGCTCCAATTTGCCCAAGCTCATCGAAATTGGACAGTAGAAGATTGGGAAAAACGTTGCCTGGTCTGATGAGTCTCGATTTCTGCTGCGACATTCGGATGGTGGGTCAGAATTGGCTAACAACATGAAAGCATGGATCCATCCTGCCTTTTATCAACGGTTCAGGCTGGTGGTGGTGTGTCATGGTGTGGGGAATATTTTCTTGCACCTCTTTGGGCCCCTTGGTAACCAATTGAGCATCGTTGCAAAAGCCACAGCCTACCTTAGTATTGTTGCTGACCATGTCCATCCCTTTATGACCACAATGTACCCAACATCTGATGGCTACTTTCAGCAGGATAATGCGCCATGTCATTTAAGCTGGGAAACCTCTCAGACTGGTTTCTTGAACATGACAAATGAGTTCACTGTACTCAAATGGCCTCCACAGTCACCAGATCTCAATCCCGGGGGTCCAACCCGTTACTAGCATGGTGTACCTAATAAAGTGGCCGGTGAGTGTAGTTTTAACACATGAAATAGCTAGTAACTAACATCTACTATATGTCCATTTTATGTTGGCATCGTTTGTAGTTTTTGGGTCTGACACAGGGTTTAGCAAACTTGTGATAAAACTCGGGGCTGGGGATGTTCCGATCCTTAAATGGGTTTCCAAGACTTTTTAAAATCTTTCCCCCACTGTGTTTAAATAGAAAATGATCCATGCTTACCTCCCACCTATCCCACCGTTCCAGCGCTGCCCAGAGCTTCCTTGTCCCCCTCAGTCCCTCAAATTTATAATGTCAGTTCATGGATCACATGATTCTGGGAGCCAATCATTGACTTCTATGGTCACAGGAGTAAATGCAGGGATGTGACTGCTTAGCAATTAAAAATCTTTTACTTTATTTAGGAACCCTACATAATATATTAAAAATTAGTATAAAATGACAATAGAACTACAGAAAGCATGGTATACAAAGCTCTTTACCATCAGATCTCAGAGAATTGATCATAGGCAAGGTATCCCCATATAAACATAATCATAAATATAGCGGTATAATACCAAAAAATTCAATCATAATAAATACCCGACCTTGATAGATAGTCGTAATTGCAGTATAAAAGCGTACTATAGGGTTGATGGGAGAGCAGATACCACGCGCCCCAACGCGCGTTTCGCGGTGCGCTTCGTGCGGACGAAGGTCGGGTATTTATTATGATTGAATTTTTTGCTATTATACCTCTGTATTTATGATTATGTTTATATGGGGATACCTTTCCTATGATCGATTCTCTGAGATCTGATGGCAAAGAGATTTGTATACCATGCTTTCTGTAGTTCTATTGTCATTTTATACTATTTTTAATATATTATGTATGTTCTAGATCAAGTGTATGATTTTTAATTACTGTAGTCTTTGAGATTTCCTCTGTTGTAGGTGTAATGTTAAATTTTGGGGTTCTCAGCATATGATTTATATAGCCCATTAAATTGGATAGGTGTTTCATTGACGTGACTGCTTGGATCAGAGATTGGTTGCAGCATCACGTGATCCATGAACATGATGTCATCCATGAGGGAATAGAGGGGGACATGGAGCTCTGACAGTGCTGAAACATTGGTAATGGGAGAGGTAAGTATGGGTTAATTTTCTATTTTAGCACACTGGTAGGTGAGAGGGAAATTTTTTAAAACTGTTGGAAAACCCCTTTTAAGTTAGAGTTGCTTAGCCGTTAACTCAATAGTATGTGAACGCAACTATCTGATGTCCTGTTTAACATCTGTTCTGATTACACTATAGGCCCAATGTTATGGTAACAAGAAGTGACCTCAGATTAGAAATCTCTCTGAATCGGTAAGTTAACGCACTAAAACACCTTGAGTAATTAGACCCCTAATCAGGGTTAGGGTTACGGTCAATTTTACTGATTTTCACCAGAAAATTGATCCGGCCGACCCGAATTGAGGTGCTCAAATTTAAAGCACAACAGTAAATATTTGTTTCATTTTTTTAAATTTCTTTAGGATGTTAGACTTCTAGGTTTAGCAGGAATATTTTACATTTTTTAGAAATTTCAAGAAAAGGACCAATTCAGTTTTGAAGTGGTTTGGAGGGGCCTCTATGTTAGAAACCCCTACAAATAATCCACCTTAAAAAACTCCACTTCCTCAAAGTATTTAAAACCAAATTTTTTAGAAAGTCTGTTAACCCATTAAATGTTTTAACAGAACTAAATGTAGGTTAAATATAAAAATGTAATATTTTTAAGATTTAAAAATGTAATAATTTTTTTGTTTGGATCACAAAATATTAACAAAGAACTGCAACTTGGAATTCGCCCAATTCTGCAGTTTTGAGAAATGGCAAAACAAAAGAAACACATGAAATTTGAATTTCTTTTTTTCTTAGGGTTGAGCTATGAAAACAAAAAATATTTTTTTTTGCAGTATTATGTTGTTATGTAGGCCAAAATATTTTATTTTAACAAGGAGAAAAAAATTATCCCATATGTTTTTTACATATTTTATGCATCACGTATAACAGTGTCCCTTGTGGGGCTGTTTGGCCAGAAGGTAAAGCTCAGAAGGCAAGAAGTTCCATTTGGCTTTTGTATAACAGACTTTGCTAAAATGACTTTCAGGCACCTTGTCACATTTGCTGAGCCCCTATCGAACCAGCAAGGTGGAAATCCATGGCAGGTGAACCTGCTTTGGAAATGGGGATGTTGCATAATAAAAATTGCAATTTTTCCACAATTGTGGCGTTTCAATGGCCAATATTCTGTACCCAACTTGTTCCACTGTGAAAAAATGTCTCCCAAGTTATAATGCTGTATTTCTTGGTTTTAGAAACACAATACAACTGGTCCTAATGGTTGGAACACATGGCAAGGCCATAATGCAGCTGAAAGCCATGCCAAGTTTGCCATTCTCTTCTTTGGCTCTAGACGGCCACATGGGTGGGCCTCAGCCTCATTTTTTTGTCTGGACATATGACGGGGCTCTGGAGCAAAAACAAATCATGTACAGATGAGGCCTAATTTGGAGATTTACATGGCATTGGTTCACAAATGCAGAGGCTTTGAAATGAAATAAGAAACCTTAATTTCTATGTAGTTTGGGAAACTGTTGGAGAAGCTTCACTTTTTAAAATGTATTTGGGATGTCTTTATAGAAATGCAGGATTGACCTGATTTTAAATAGGTGATCACATGTGGGAGCATCTAGAGATGGGGACTGTGCCTTATAATTAGAGATGGACGAATTTCTCAAAAATTAGATTCGGTGACTTCGCCGAATTTTCCGGCAAAATTTGTTTCGGTCCGAATTACTTCGGGATGAATCGCGTTAAAAAACAGCTATTTCCAGGCTGCACAGAGCCTGTAGGGTGCTTTAGAACATTGTGCCATGCTTAAATATGCAGAGGGAGCTTGGTTTGGACTTCATACAATGTTGTGTTTTAGTATGACACGCATATGACTGCCGCCGCTCTTAGAGTCACTTCACTATAAAATTCCCTGGGCACTTAAGAGGGCAAAACTGACCAAAAAACTGAAGCGGGAATGTAACCTGATAAAGTCATGGCAGCGACAGCTGGAAAAAAACAAGCTGAGGGCTCAGGTGGCAACATCAGTGACAGAGTGTGGAGATGACGGCGGCAGCCACAGCAGCATGAGGTCAGATAGTGGCACAATGACATTCTGGAGGTGGCAAAACAGTAGTAGGCCACAAGGTGGCACAATGACAGAGTGTGGAGGTCACGGCAGTAGCCACAGCAGCAGCATGAGGTCAGACAGTGGCACAATGACAGAGTGTGGAGGGCAAGGCAGCAGCCACAGCAGCAGCATGAGGTCAGACAGTGGCACAATGACACAGTGTGGAGGGCACGGCAGCAGCCACAGCAGCAGCATGAGGTCAGACAGTGGCACAATGACATTCTGGAGGTGGCAAAAACAGGAGTAGGCCACAGAGTGGCATAATGACACAGTGTGGAGGGCACGGCAGCAGCCACAGCAGCAGCATGAGGTCAGACAGTGGCACAATGACATTCTGGAGGTGGCAAAAACTGGAGTAGGCAACAGAGTGGCACAATGACTCAGTGTGGAGGGCACGGCAACAGCCACAGCAGCAGCAGCATGAGGTCATAGAGTGGCACAAAGACAGAGTGTGTTGGTGGGTGGCAATACCAGTCCCTGGTAAAGATGATGGTAGGCAGATGGAGAAACTGTCAGCAGATATGTGGCATCAGGCGGGTGGCGGCATCAGAATTGTGGCTGAGGCAGGTAGTTTGAACCCAGACTAATTTCTCAACGTTTGGGTGAGGCGTCATGGCTGATGTAATCTGACGCCTAAGGCATTGGTGTGTGGAAATCCTGGCCGATCCACGCCTGATTCATCTTGACAAAGGTCAGTCGTTCCACATTTCCCGTGGACAAGCGGGTTCTCATTGGGGTAACGATGGCCCCCGCCGCACTGAACACCCGCTCTGATGCCACACTACTGACTGGGCAGGACAGCTTCTCCACTGCAAACTCGACAAGTTGCGGCCACACATCCAGTTTGGCTGCCCAGTAGTCCAGCGGACCTTCTAACTGAGGTGGCAGAGTGCATCTGGACCGAAAGATGATGGCAAAGAGAAACAACTCCCTTCTGCAGAGGTGGTGGAGCCTTGACTGGCTGCAATGGCATGCGTGCCACTGGACGCTGCTGCTGCTGTTGTAGCGGCGGCTGGATGGACCACCACATCTGAGCCACGTTTCTCCCAGGCCACCGATTGGCGACGCTGCATGTTTTTACGCAGGGCCCGTGGTGCCAATTTAGCTCCCTGGCCCAAACTTCATTTTCTGCCCAAAGATTCTCATTACCCATATTGGCTCCTCCTTCTTAGCAAAGAACTGCCACCCCGGGGTAGCTGATTTACCACCAACGTCCGACTGAGTGATTACTACCCCGCGCCCTCGCGGGGGCCCCTGTCTGCATTTTCTTGGACCTGCAGGGGTTTTTTCTACCCTGGGGCCGTTTGGGCTCCTGCCCTCACATGTGCCCCCTGCTGATCAGGGCCACACAACCACGCGAAAAGTTTGGCCCTTTTTTCCTACATGATGAACCCCCTTGCTTCCCCCGGTCCCAATGCGGTGGGCTACACTATCTTTTTGTGTTTCATCGTCCGCTGCCCCTCATCACCGGTCTTGGTATGCGAGGGACCCCTCACAACATGCCCTTCCCATGCCATCTCCAATCATACTTTGCCGCCTACTGCAGAAGGGGGATTTTGGCCCCATTTCTTCGCTGTCAAGTAGCTGCTGACTGCCCCCTAAAATTGTTCATCCTCCTAAAAAGTGGGCTGAGCCCAGCCCACATAGAATCTCGGGCTGAGGGAAGGGGATGGGAAGAGGGGGGTTGAGGACGGGGTGAGGGCCGCTGACCCCCCCTGTATGCCAACTAAGGGTTGTGTCTGACGTTCCCCACCGACTCTTGGTGGGGTTGTAGATGTCATCTGGGAGGAAGTGGATGACCTATCAACCAATCAAAACCATTGGGTTGCTGAACAATACACGGCCGCTAGATACAGGGGAGTTGGGGCCCATCGAGTGCCCCTGCTCGACCCCCCCTGCTGTCTGCGACCTGGGCCTGGAATTTTGTGCCTCTGCCACCGCAGGTGAAGAGCCTGCCACCCTCTGTCTGCCCTATTTTTTGTTTTCTAAATGACGCTCGGGTTTGATGAAGAGATCTGTATATGATAAATACACACCCGTATTTGCCCCAAAATAACCCACTAACAAGTTTGGCTAACCCTTGGTTTAAAAATTGCGCTCCACAAATGGGCAGGAAAAATTTCTTGTATGTGCCGTTTCACGTGTATTTTACTGAAATAAAAGCACAAACAGGTTAATTAACCTTCGGATATAATTTATGCTACAGGAAAATTTTTTCTTTGGCATGAAAAAGAACATTTATTTTACAAAGAAATTGCAGAAAAAACTTAGTTAACCCTTGGATGTAAATTGCGCAAAAATAAAAGTGCTCCAACAATTACCAGCTTTGTAGCGGTAAAAGGGCGTGTATTTTAGGGAACACAACAACAGAAAAACTTGAAAATTTAACCTTGGATATAAATTTATGCTACACCCCAAAATTTCTTTTTTGGCGGTGAAAAAGAACGTTTTTTTTACTAATAAAACTGCAGAAAAATACTTAGTTAACCCCTTTGGATTAAATTGCGCAAAAAAATGGCTGCCAAAAATTACCACTTTGCAGCGTTTTAAAAACGGCGTGTATTTTAAAGGGAACACAAAAACAAAAAAATTGAAATTAAACCCTTCGTTATAATTTTATGCAAAGGGCAAAATTTATTTTTTGGCATGAAAAAAAAACTTTCTTTTATTTTATACAATTGCAGAAAAATACTTTTTTAACCCCTTTGGATGTAAATTGCAAAAAAAAAAATGTGCTCCCAAACAATTACCACTTTTTTTTTGTTTAAAAACGCGTGTTTTTTTTCAAACCAAAAACAGAAAAACTTGAAAAACCCCAGAATTTGTCAGGGGGGGTCGCGGGCCCGCTGCCCCCCGCGACCATTTTCCTGCTGCAGGGGTCGGCGGGGCGCTGCGCGGCCCGCGACCCCCCTCGCTGCCCGGCGCCGCCTCTCTTCCCTGGCCGCGCCCCGGTGAACGCCGCGCCTCCCTTCCCCGGCCCTGGCGCGGGGCCGCCGCTTAAAGGCCGGCCCCCGGCTTCTCTAAATTTAAAGGGCCATGTCCCGAAAATTGTTTATTTTCGGGCGCGGGCCTATTTAAGTTCCCCCCCAGTACTTCCGCCAGTCTGTTGGTGTTTTTGGGTGCTTAGAGAGTATGGAGTTCCTAGATTACCCGGACCAGTCCGCTTGCTTACGTTTTCCCGACCTTCCTGTTTCCGCCTGCCCGACCCTCTGCCCCTCTCTGACTACGAAACCCCTGCTCCTGCCCTGACCTCCCGCCTTCCCCGACTAGCCTCCGGATTACGTTTTCTGTACCACCTGTACCCCGGCCCCTTCGCAAGCAAATCATTTTAGGGGAACACCTGGTGCCTCACCCGCGCAATCCATCCCCCTTTGCGGGGGCTCTTTGAAAACCGGGGGCTACTTAGATTCCGTTCCCTGGGGTGGCTTTTCTATATCGCTTGGGTTGGCCCCCGGATCCCCTCCTCCGTTACAGATATAATTATTTCTACAGGCAAAATTTCTTTTTTGGCGGGGAAAAAGAAAATTTTTTTTACTGCACTGCAGAAAAAAAAACTTAGTTAACCCTTGGGTGTAAATTGGCAAAAGAAATTTCTGCCCAAAAATTACCCCGCTTTGTACGTGTTTAAACGGCGGTATTTTACGGGAAACAACAAAAGAAAAAAATTGTAATTAAACTTGGTATGTATATGCTAAGCCAAAATTTTTCTTTTTGGGGGTTTTAAAAAGAACGTTTTTTACAAAATACAACTCAGAAAAATACTTAGTTAACCCTTTTGGGTGTAAATTGCGCAAAAAAAAATGTGCTGCCCCAAAAAATTTCCCCCTTTTTACTGTTAAAACGACGTGTATTTTACGGGAACACAACAACAAAAAATTTTATTACCTTTGGTTTTAATTTTGCTCAGGCAAAAATTTTTCTTTGCGGTGAAAAAGGAAACCCTTTTTTTAGTGACCACAAAAGCGAACAACGCTTAATTAACCCCCGGGTAAATTCGCAAATGAAATGAGCACCAAAAATTAGGGGGATTTGGATTTAAACGCGTTTTTTTTACTGAATACAACGGAACAGGCTTAGATAACTCTTGGGTAAAAAAAATGTGCTCAAGACGAGCAGATAGCATTAAAATGTATATGCACACACTGGACTTAGTTTTAATACCCCCAAAAAACAGAATTTAGAACGTAAAAGAAGCAGTCCGAACAAGCTGCGACACCCCCCCAAAAATAACTGTATAAAAATGAGTTTTTTTAGTTTGGATATCATAAATAGCAGCAGCGGCGGCAGCACCTTCCCCACACAGCACGGAGAGGAGTGTGAGGGGCGGGATGAGCCGGACTTATATAGCGCGGCTACCGAATCCCACCCGGGCCCCCTGATTGGCTTCATCTCTGCACAGTCATGTAGACAGCCTTTCTTCCTCCAAGACTTTTTTGCCCCATGTAACGCCCTGTGCTCGCAGCCCTTTTAAAAAAAAAACACGCTTCGTTTACGCGGGTCACCTCAAACTTTGACTTCGTTAGAATCAAAGTTTTCCTGAAATTCTAAAAAGAATTCCCTTCGTTAGAACAATTCCCCCCCTACTTGTAATTATTTACCTCATGGCCATGCTTTAGATGACATGGCACAAACCCCTAAAGTGTCTTTATCTTGACTGTTCCTACACGGGTTCCCCCCTTTGAACCCATAGCTCTATCTCTGCTCTGGTTTTTGATTGGCTACACATAGCATGTGAACGATGGGGTTCACTTACGGGGATTATGGCCGGCACCGGGGGCAAGAAACAGGAGCATCATGGAGGTGAGTATACTGTTTTCTTCTATTTCTAATCATACTCCAGTGGATCAACAAGCTTATGTAAGTCACGGAACACATCTTAGTAAACATTTTCCTCCTTGGTAATACCGTTTACTGTTCACATTTAAAGTGGTTTAAAAGATCTTAAATTGGAGTTCTTCCATAATAGATCCTATGGACCCAATGAGAAGCTGCAATGCCACCAGGACCCAGCATGTCTTTAATAAAATGTTACCATAAATACATAAACATTATAATACAGGACAGTAGTGTAGAGCTCAGGTTCAGTGTGAGAGACATAGCCCACATGCACATGTGTCTGTCTAAGGCTATGTTCACACGGGGTAATGTTGGCGCACATTTCGCATTGTATTTGCGCTCTAAACGGATAAAGTATGGTGGAAAAAAGGCTTTTTTAGGAAAAAACCTAACCAGGGGGTTTATACCAAGGGGCCCAAGAAAAAAGTTTTCCCATCTTTTGATGGATGATGAGGCTTTCAAGGAAATGGGAGGGAATTGCCATAATTGCTTGCGTGAGTTCATGGGTTTACTCATTTAATCCAATAACGCCGAACTAGAAAAAATTGAGGTTGATCTAATGGAAGTCCAAACTAAACTGAAAGACCGTCTTTCAAAAGAGGAGATGGAAAGATTTAATAACAAAATTAGATAAGGACTTTTCCCAAAAGGGGGAAAAAAAGGAAAATTTTGTAAATTTAAAAACTAAAAATGTTTCAACGGGGAACATTAACGATTTTACATCTTGGTCGGGTATATAATTGGAAACATAGTGGCAATAAGTCTCGCTCAAGATCCAGCTCTAGATCAGATCGGGGTCAGTGCCCAATCTTTTTTGGGTGGGAAAGGGGAGTACAATCGGCGGCCCCCAAAATCAAAATAGTGGTGGGGGTTGGAAGCTTTTGGTTATCCAAAAAAAAAATAGAAATAAATTTTGGGGTCCAGCAAAATGTTCCCCCCCTTCCCAAAAATTCTAAGTAAAAGAAAAATAACTAAAAGGAAATTTAAATTTATTTTCCCCTCATTCCCTTGACTGAAACACAACAGGATGTTTTAAGTCTAGGATTAACCCTTTCCCCTACTAACCAATTTCATTTTTTTTACAGCCCAAAAGGGAAATTTTGCACTTTTTTGCGGGGAAATTAGTACTTAAAAAAATTGTATGCCAACAAAAAAAACCTGATAATGGTGTTCTAAAACCAGGGAGGAGGGGAAAACCCCTGGAAATTTTGGAAATCTACTTTTAGAACGGGAAGGCCCAACAACGGGGTACTTTTCCGCTACGTTTGATCTCCAAGTCCTCAGTTTTTTCCCCCCCTTGCCCGTTTGCCCGCAAGTTAAAATTTCTTTGAAAAATTATTTTGCTAATGATTTAATGAAATTGTCTCAAAATTATGGAACAAATAACCTTAGGGGCCCAACAAAGACAGGAAAATTGGGAAAATTGGGGCAAAAGATAAAAGTTTGGTTTTTTTAAATCTGCGGAAAAGGGGAAAGGAATTCGTGTTTTTGGCCCCCATTGACAAATATGGAAAGGGCCTAAACAACAACGATGCCCCAAGCAACTTTTCCAAAAAATTTCCTATAACCCCCTTTTTAAAAACCTTCTCTGGAAACTGCAGGTCTTTTGTTAAAAGGGTTTTCAGAAAGGGAATTTTTTCCCAAAAAAAAGTTTGTGACAGTTTTTTGGGTTAAGTTTTCCCAAAAAATTTCCAACCCTATATTTTACCCCCAAAGGTTCAAAAGGGTTTCCCTGTCGACCCCGCCTTTTACGTCCCATTGTAAAAGGGGCTGGGGGGAATTATGTGACCCGGCCTTTTAAGTTATTGCCCTTACTAACCTCAAACCTTTGGGGGTAGAATTGCTGCCATCGTATGCCCCAGGAAAACAAACGGACGTCCAAAGGGGCGGATCAGGGGTTCCACATTAAACCCGGGGTTACTTTTAGTCACAGCGGGACGTAAGCCCCCTATATACATTTTTTTTCCCCCGTCACGGGGAAGGACTAACGGGCCCCCCGGGGAAAATATTTCTTAAGAGCTATTTGGTTTGGGAGTCTGTTTTGGGCCGATCAAACATTAAAATTTACCCAGATTTGTCTTAACAAGACAACTTTTTCCGTTTTTAAAGACAATTTTTAAATGTCCAACAACAGGGAACCGCCCGTGGGGGGGGCCCATGCGCCCCGGTGAAAACGCCAATCTTTTCTTTGGGGAACGGGGAAAAGGGAAAATCTTTCATCACGAAAATTTTTCCAAAGGGCAGCTAAATAATGTTCATTGTTGGCTAAAATTTCATCAAAGATTGTCCCCCTTTTTTTGGGAGGGGTCATGTCTCAGCTTACACTGTTCATGAAACCCAATTTTAAAACACAATTTATTTTTAACATCAAAGGTTTAAAATTTTTTAATTTCGGGGAAAAAGAAAATTGAGTTTCCTTTACATTTCCACGAAGTAAATGAAGTGGGATGGTTTAAAAGGAAAGTGTTTCATAAGGCCACCGCAGGGAAACCCCCACTTTTACATGCCCTTTTTTTTCATAAAAGAGCTACTATTGAACCATTTCCCTGGGGCCCGTTTCCTGCGGTTTTTTGCAGGGTTTTTGCTCATCGAGACAAGGTTCGAGAAACAAAACAAAGAACTTTCATAAACGTTTTTGGGGGAGAGGAAATAGTAAAAGATCTAAAAAAGAAAGCAATTAAACGTGCCCAAAAAAGGGGTTCCCCCCAATCAATTATTTTCAAAAACAAAAAGAGGATTAGCCCCTGACCAAAACCCGGTTCATTAAAGACGTAAAAACTGGCAGTGGTTAACTTACGTCAAATACTAACCAAAAAATTTGGGGGGTTTTTTAAGACCGACCCAATTTTTTGGGGAAAGAAATCACAGGGTATTCCCTTAATTGTGGCGAAGAAAAAAAAGCACCCAACTTAAGGGGTTTCTTTGGGTTTAAAGTCATTTCATTCCGGCAAAAAACACCCCTTTCAGCACAAGGGATCCACCCAAAAGGGTTTTTTTCCCCTGTTTTAAATGTGGGGGCCCTTTTCCAAATAAAGGGAAAGAACTAAGATCTTTCCAATAATGGGGAGGGGTCGAACTTTTCAAAATTTTGACACTATAACACTTGTAGTACCAGAAATGTGATATTTTGGCCCAATGTCCCCTGCAAAAAAAATTTTTTGTTTGGGAATTTAAAAACGCGAGGGAAATGAAAACAAAAGTACGTAACATGTGCGGTATATTTTGGCAGCAAAAGGGAAAATTTGGACTTACAGCAATTTAAAAAATCCCCCCCAAAAATTTTTTTACAGCACAAAATTTTGAAACCTAGGGGGCTTAAAAGAATTGGAAAAAGTTTGGTCCATCTGGGTATTCCGGGGTGGAAATGCATTGGGGCTGTTTAAACAAAAGGAGGCCAGATGGATTAAAACTCTTTTATACCATGTTGCCCCCCAAAAGGGCCCTTAAAAGAAAAACTGAGCTTTTTCATCTTTTTTTTGATGCTTTTTTTCCCCTATGCAATTCCCGCTTTAAAACCCTTTTTTCAATTAATTTTTGGGTAAATTTTTTTGACTTCCTGGTTAGGATTTTCCTATCCTTTTTTTCCCCTTTGGGAATTTTCAATTAAATTTTTTTGGAGCTAGCCCCTGTTCATTGTGGTAAACCGATTCCCTTTTCTCTGTGTCATCATCTTTTAAAACTGCTTTTTTTAACTTTTAGTTTTCCTTTTTTTTTTTGTCTGTTTTTAAATCCCATCCAGTGTATGGACCCCCCTTGTTTAAAAGGGTAGCATCAGATGGGCCCCCTTTTCGAACTGTGGGCTTTTTCCCGCTCCAAATGATTAATTTGGGAAAAAAGGACGATTTTGACATCATTGATATATAAATTTTTTCCCGTGTCTTCACATAGGCTATATTTTGAAAATTATTTACTGTTTCTTGACTTTCCATGTTGTCAACTGTGTGGGTGGGTTTGTATGTATTTAAACCTTTTGTACTGGCATCTGGGAGTCATAATACACACCCGAAAGGTTTTGCACTTTTTACTATACCCCTTTTTGGACGTGTAGAAATTTTACTTTTTTTGTGTACCTGGTTTGGCACGGGGGAGCGGGGCCCTGCGCCTTTTGGGGATTTTAGCGCCGGCCGGGCCCCGGCGTCTTTATGTGGGGTTCAAAACACCCGGGGATATTCCTTCCCCACGTGGACCAACGGTCATGTTTCCGGGAAATTTTGGCACGGGGCACGTCACTTTTTGAACACGGGGTGTGCGCCCCACAGGGCCCTTTTTTTGGCGCGACACTAACACTGCTCCAGGTATTTAAAAACGGGTGAGAGTACTTCAGCATTAAAACCCCCCGAGGGAAGGGGATCCCACGCGAAACGCCGGGTTTTGGGGGCTGCATGGTCCCCCTCCCCCTTTGGGAATAGTCTCCATCCTTCCTTGCCATACTTATTGTTTTTCCTTTTTAAAAATTTCTTTTGTCTGTAGTATTTTATCTGGGTAAATCTGTATATATGGCAGTCGTGATTTTGGGCTATTGTGCTTTTGGATGCCCATTAACCTGTTTACTATTCACTATCACTAACTTTAAAGCTAATGTTTAGAAAATTTTTAAAAATGGGTTTTTCCGTAATTTTCACTAACCTATAAAAGCCAAAAAATTTTTAAAAATAAATCCATTGTTTTTTTTTGTATATACTTTGGGGGCCCCCTGGGCCCTTTTAAATGCAGTTTTTATTGGGGCCTGTTCCCGTTGCTTTCTACATTTTTGTACATTCCCTTTTACTATTTTTATATTTTGTGATATGAATAAAATTTTTAATTTTATTTAAAATTAAATTTGGGGCTAAAATAACCCTCGTCATTTAAATTTGTTTCCCTTTCAGGGGGTAGGTAGAGCTCAGGGTTTTAGTGTGAGAGACATAGCCCACATGCACAATGGGGCTGTCTAAAGGCTATGTTTTACAAAGAGGGGGGAAAGTTGGCGCACATTTTTGCTTGTAAATTTGCGCTCTAATACGAGTGGATTCGTGCCGGGTATTAAAGGTAATTTCCCTAGTTTTTCAAGAGAACTATGAATTTCGCCTCCCCCTCCTCTCATACAACACGATTTGTATTGTACGCCAGGAGATAAGTGACATGTCAATTACTTGCGACGAACATGCGCCGCGAGTAATGAATGTCAATGGGGCAGGCGGCTGCCGCCCCTCCCCCCCCCCTGTGTCGTGGGAGTACACGCTGATCAGCGCGACTCCCGAACCCCCGGCGTAATTGCGGGGCGTACAGTACGCCCCGCAATTACGCCGTGTGAACATAGCCTTAGCCATAGATTTTGTGTTACAGCCAACAATAAAATTGCATTACCATGCCGTTTTTGCATAACATTTCCCACTACCTATGATAACTGCTATGGTAGATGTGGTGTCACTTAATTTTCTTGAAGTTTGAATAGCCTATCCAGCATCCATGAAAGCCAGGTGATTCCACATCATAAAGGGAGCACTCAATCAGCTTTCCTTAGCCAAGAGCCATGAAGCAGGGAGCCCATGCGCCAGCCCATGAGGAAGTATGGGTCGACAACAAGCAGGCAACTGGTTATGGCTGTAAAGCAGGGCCAAGGACAGGTAGGGAGCAGACCAGTTGGCCTTTAGAGAGTGGCATGACCCTCACCACTTTAAGGTGGCATACAAAAAGGTTGTGTCGGGCCCTTTTGATGGTCACCGACAGGCACGGACTGAGAACCTGCCCGACCAGGCAGATGCCCGGCGGGTCGCGGAGCCGGGACACGTGTGTGGGCCGCCTGAACGCACCTTCTGGCACTGCTCCAGCGCTGCCGCGGAGGGAAGCAGTCGCCGCGACGGGCCGCTAAGGCAGTGCTGTGCCGCAGGTTTGATATGCGGCCACTGCAAAGGGCGGCCGCCGCCGCCGAACCAGTGTGCTCCGCAATCGCAGTGGCCAGCAAGTCAGGAAGCGGGCTGCATTGCTGCGGCCACTACAGAGGGCCGCCGGCCACAACTGAGGACCGCTGCAGTGAGCGGCCGAAGTTGCCTGAAAGTAGACACTGACACATATAGCCATGAGTCTGGCTGCGGCCACTGCTCCGCAGCGTACGCAGCTCGTCTGTGCTGGCTGGCCAGGCTGAGTGATGTCGTGGTCACATGTGAGGAGGCGGGGCAGGAGGTGCAGGGAGGGAGGGGGGAGTGTGGAGGCCAGCTAGCTCCCAGTGCACAATAGATGTTCACTGGCTCTACCTCCCCAGTCCTGCAGCCTTACCCATGCTGAACGCGCCTCTGCCTCTCCAGGAAGCCGGCTCTGCTCCTGCAGGATTTCCTCCAATAGTAAGTAGATGGTAACTTCACTACTTGGGGTCTTGCCACTTGTCACCCTGGTAGTAGGAAGGCAAGGCCCATGGGAAGTAGGTACATAGCTACCTACCCCTCTTGGGCCTTGTTCTCCTATGTACCTCCCTAGTTGCCCACTGCCTATGTACCTCCCTTGTTTCCCGCTGCCTACATACCTCTCTTGGTGCCCGCTGCCTACATACCTCCCTTGGTGCCCGCTGCCTACATACCTCTCTTGGTGCCTGCTGCCTACATACCTCCCTTGGTGCCCGCTGCCTATGTACCTCCCTTGTAGACCGCTACCTATGTACCTCCATTGGTGCCTGTCCGCCTACATACCCCCCTTGGTTCCTGCCCGTCCGCCTACATACCTCTCTTGGTGCCTGTCTGCCTACGTGCCTCCCTTGGTGCCCGTTGTCTACGTGCCTCCCTTGGTGCCCGCTGCCTATGTACCTTCCTCTGTGCCTGTCCGCCTACCTACCTCCCTAGGTGCCTGTCCCTCCGCCTATGTACCTCCCTTGGTGCCCGCTACCTATTTACCTCCCTTGGTGCCCTCTACCTATTTACCTCCCTTGGTGCCCTCTACCTATATACCTCCCTTGGTGCCTGCCCGTCCGCCTACATACCTCCCTTGGTGCCTGTCTGCCTACGTACCTCCGTTGGTGCATGCCCACCCGCCTACGTGCCTGCCCTTCCGCCCACGTACCTCCCTTGGTGCCTGTCCGCCCGCCTACGTGGGCTGCCCGCCCACCTATGTGGGCTGATGGGATCTGTGTGCCAGGGCTGCTTTTGAGTCCCAGTCCGGCCCTGGTCACTGCCACATCTCAGAATCCATTCAAGACATGTCAGAATGCATTACCCTGGCACCAAAGTTAAATAAATCAGTACCCGACAGCAAGACTTGACAGCTCTCTTGGGAGTCTGAGAGAACTCTCTTCGGGCACCAAGGACTGCTTTCTCTGTGTCCAAATAGCTACGTTTTTGACTGCAGGGATTATATACTGCACAGATAACATTCCCATAGTAATTGCTAAATAAACATTTTTCATATCACTAACAATGTTTAAAATAAAATAACCTAAATCTTATCTCACCACCAAATTGTGTAGTAACTGCACATGAGCCAGGTGTATCTCATTCCAATAAGTGAGGCCCCGGTACTAGCCAGCTTTAAGGTTAAATAAACAGCGTTGTAAGTAGACACCTATAGAAGAAACGAGACGAATCTACTCAAGCAAGCCAGAACATCTCCAGGATACTGTTATGTATAGTGGTGGGAATTTATGGATGGCTGTAAATGCCTTGCTTGAGCTAAAAGAGGGTCTAGTATTACTGTTACATGAGCAAAGCTGTCTGCCCACCACTTCCTTCCAAATTATTAGTCTGCTGTATTTTGTCTTTGAGCCTGTTTGGATGTGTTATTATCAACGTACAACAAATACATCCAAATGCACACTATTTCTTAAAGCACATTAGTAGCAGTGGAATGGAGTTCCCCACTCCATATCAAACTTCTAAATGGGTTACATTGCTTTAAAAAGTAATCACCGAGTCTCCTATGTTGAGATAGAGAATGATGCATTGAGACTGGGTGATTACTTGTTAAAGCAGTGTAACCCATTTAGAAGTTCTTATCAACGTAGGCAATTAAAAGCAGTCACCGTTGATATTAATATCAATGTGGTTGTATAAGTTAGACGAATATCAGAATATAGCTAGCATAAAAAGTTATTTTCATTCACTAAACTGTTGCCCGGAAAAAGTAAGCTAATTGCTTTTTTCAACTAATAAAATATGACTCCTATTGAAACAAGTTGCATGCTTTAGCCAAAACCTAGATGTTAGAAAGGTCCCACTGGCAAAAAGTGGATCACAAAGTGTCCGTCAGGATACGTTCGTCTTTGCAGCCTTCCGTTCATTTTGTGCAACACTCTGCAAGGGTTAATAGGTCTGGCCTGGGACCACACCCTGGGAGAAGCTCTTGAGCTCAGGAGTACCAGTTCGGCAGCCTCTCCCAACAGAGGGTGTGTCACTCAGACCAATCAGAGGGCTCGGACGCCGAACCAATCAGCCGCTGGGGTGGCGTCCGGCCAGACCCTTTAAACCTCCTTAGTTCCTTCAGGCGCCTGTCAAAGGTGTTCCGCTTGGTGTTTCCCTGCGATTCGTGTTTATTGTTGTCCTCCCGAATTTCTGACCTCGGCTCATTCCTTGACCTCGCTTGCGACCACCAATTTTGTACTGCGCTCCTGATCGTGTTTGGACCCCGGCTTGTTTCTGACCATTCGTTTGTCTCACGTTTTTTGGCTTTGACATTTCTGCACCGTCAACGACCTGGACTGATTGACATAATTTTCCTCTGATGGCCCTGCACTTAGCAGCGTAGGGTCTGTCGCCCAGTTGGGGCCTGCCTTCTAGGGCAGCACGCCAAGTAGGCAGGGACAGTGGGCTGGGTGACAGTGTCCTACTCAGACGCCCAACAATTACTCGTCATGCGAGTAAGCCCCATCCACTCACATTTGTGGCTTCAGTTCATGATGTCTGCCAGGATACCTTGAAAATGTTTGCATTCAATACATAAAGTGGATAAGGCAAATATAGTCCAATTTGGACTACATTTGCCATATTGATCTCTGTGGCTCTGTCATGGTCCCACCACAGGTTTCATCAGGATAAATGTTTCAAGTTATCCCAATGGATACCACAAACAGTGCCCATAAACATGATGTGAATGGGACCTTAATAGATGTAAGTTGTACTCACGATAATTATGCCTATTCCATGTAATATTTGCTGATGTGCCATTGAGCATGATGCACTGTTTTGCACTGCTTTTTAAATGAACACTGCGCTTTTAAATGTTGCTTTGTAAACTCCACCAAGCAATTGCAATGCAAAAAAAGAGAATGGACTAGAACGGGCAGAATGGACTAAATTGTATATTTTTTTTTAAATGCAAAAATATAATGTGTCCTTTAAATTGTGGTTTGCTGTGATCTGTGGCTGTGGCCACCAAATAACTGTATAGTGAACGGCATAAGGAGTTTGAGGAAGGAAGTGAGAGTATATGGTGTGCTAGGGGAAGCTGCTATACACAGCCCTGGACTTGTTGGCCATAAAAGACAGACTCAAGCATCAGTGTTGGCCTTAGAAGATAGACTCAAGCATCGGTATCCAGAGTCTGCAGAAAGTGCTGGTAGTGGGCAAGATTTGGCTGACATAGGGGGAATGCAGAAAGCTAAAGCCGGCTATGAGTGAAGACAGTGAGAACCATTAAGAAAATGAAATGCTTAGCCTGTTGAACATTGTGGTTTACATTACTCTATTATGACCCACTGTGGGGTGACCTAACTGTGCCCCACTGCTTTTCCTATACATTGCCACAATTAAGCTGTATTGAAAGTGCAAATATATTGTACCATTATAAGTAACCACTAAGACCTAATCCTTTATTGTATAACCATTAAAGGGGTTGTCTCACCATGCTGTTTCACTGAATTACAGGCAGCTTCAAATTTACATTTCCTCACGCTTCCTGGTTAGGCTGTGGGTGGTTCTATAGCAGTGATTAGCATATGAGCTCTGTATTCTCAGTTCTTCTAGTTGCAGTGGCATGACTGCAGGAGATGTAATCTATAGTGCAGAGGACTACAGAGCATAAAAGTAAACCATCAAAAGTAATTCATTTCCATTGTGTGTTAGAGATAAAAAAAACCCTCTGTTTTCAAGCTGCTGTCTGTCCTGATGACTTCACTCCCTTTTCCATTTCGAATCAGAAAGGGAGAGCAGGATGGTAACCAGAGAAACCTGTGTGCACTCAGAGCAGGTAAATCTCTCTTATCTTCTGACCAAGATAACGTAAAAAGAGCAATGTTCTGAGAGAAAGCCTTGATTTAATGTTTCCTACATGAAAGCTAATATTTGCAGTTAGACAACCCCTTTAAGTGTGCACCTACTTCTGGAGAAAATATATTATTTGCTGCATGAAACCTGTGTTCATCTCAATTTCATGTACCATCTGTGGGATTCAGTTTATTAATAATAATTATAATCTTTATTTATATAGTGTCAACAAATTCTTCAGCACTTTACAATGTAGAGGGTATAAGTACAGACAAAAAGACAGACATTACACAATGAAAAGCTACTTAGACATGAGACACAAGGTGTGAGGGCCCTGCTCACGAGAGCTTACAATCTGTTAGGTGTATGGGTGAGACAAAGAGAAGTGCTTGGTTTACACAATGGTCCGTCCATGTTACATAAATATGAGGTGGTTTACATAAAAATTGGATAAACTTGTCACCCAGGCCATACAGCTATATACAGATAAGTGCCTGTGAGTGCCCAAGTGTAGGGAGTGACAGATATGTGTGTGAAGGTCTGTGTCCAGGTCTTCAGCACAGATGTCAGTGACCAGGGCCTGAATGTTAGGCCTGAGGAGGGAATGGAAAGTGTCAAACAAGTTTATACCTCATTACCTTGCCCTAAACTGGCATATTACATAGTTAGGGATTTGCTGGTAAAGCAATTTCTCAGAGTAGTATTGCCACTCAAGCAACTCCCCAAACCGGCAAAAAGATGACAGAACAACCAGAACCGCCACTAAACTGCAGTCTCCAATCCAACACCTTCTGGGTGGAAGAGTCAAAGGCCTTGTCTAAGTATTCATCAAAATCGGCTGCAAAACAGGATGGACTTGGCTGCTTGAAACCTAGGTTGCCTCATCAGAGGGTTGTAAGAAGGCAAACGGGAAAGTCAGACAGAACAAACAAGGAAAACAGAGGTTACAGGACATAAAAATAAACAATTGTCACATTGGGGACAAACACCAGGAGAGTACATAATAACTGAGTCAAGTAGCAGGAAAGTCACCAGAAAACTGGCTAGAGTTATGAACCATAAAATACAATCAGGTTAGCAAAGGGAAATAAAGCCAGGATACCAAAAGCAATCACAGGCAACGGGTAAAATACTCTGCTTCATCCACAGATTAGACACAGGTACGGGAGCCCGATTGGCTCTGTTCCAACCACAGGTTGAGGCTAGGTCAGAAGACATAAAAACTGTAAAGGGACAGTGACTAATTTCTGACATACATATTCAATATCTCTGCAGCACTATCACAGGAAAAATAAAGCATTACACAGTGCCAAATAAAATTATTGGTTGTCTGAAAAATACAGGATAGGATATGTTCTCCAGAGAAAGAAACCCTCTTTGTAACAGCTCTCCACTCTGACCAAAAGATGAGAATCCTAAACACAACTCCACCTCTATTGACTTTGAGAACTTCTAGACAATTTAATTCATTTATTTCAATACATTAATTTCAGATTTTTGTGTTAACCACCACCCTGAAACTCCATGTTGCTTATGCTTTCCATAAAGCCCCTTATGTGAGTCACAGGTTTCTCATGTACGAGGGACTGGGAGAAAACACATTATTTGGCGTCACTGTGGGTGGTCCTGTCAGATCTATTTTGATAGTGAACAAGTTTAATGTAATTTACAGGTAATCATTTATCAAAAGAATGAACTTTGCAAGACTAATTAAAGTTGTTTTAGGAATAAAAGCTCCAGGAAATGGGTTTAGGTGCCAACACTGAATAAAATAAAAAACCTGCAGAGTTAAGTGGCTGTCAGAGATAGACACCAACCTGTCGGAAACATGCCATATTTAGAAAAGTCTCAATCTTTGTAAGGCTTTGATTTGTTCTCAGCTATAAAATAGGACACATGATATGAACATATTTAAAACTATATTTTACACTTAATATAGAACATCATAATAATTTTATAATATTATATATAGTATGATATATGTAACAACAAAATAATGACATCTTCTGCATAGGAACATCATAATATAATGCTGGAAGAGCGGTTACTAATGTACTGTCTACGTTCTGCATTTTAGCAGGTAGAAAGAGGAAGGGGACTTTTTTTTGTCACCCTATCAAGCCCACTGGGCCAAAACACCAGAGGCAGAGCTGAATAGCATGACCATCAACCAGGCTGGGGCAAGGTATTTTGGTGCCCTGGGCCAATAAGGCATTTAGCACCACCTGTCCCATGAAAAATTCAGGGAGCTCCATACCTCCTTGCACCTGCCTGGCCAGAGGTGGTGCCCTAGGTCCAGGGCATGAGGGGGCCCACTCTGCTACAAGAACATTGTAACTCTGTGTGTATGAAGATAAGTTTATAGCTTTCTGCTATTTAATATTATGTAAGTTCTTGGGTTCTCTGATATATTATTTAGATGCATACACTACTGCAAAACATATTTCAAGATGTACATAAAATGTGTTGAAAAGTTTTTTAAATGCATTATGAGACCATCTCTTAAGTTTAGAACTCATGTGTCCAACTGTCCAATGTTTTAGTCCTTTTTGTATGATCTCTAACAAGAAGCTTAATGGCAAAATTCCCAACAGGTGATAAATTTGGGGGATCAATTTGAATTGTTGTTTAAACAGTCCTCCTCATTATAATGTTCACATTATGACATCATGAAACCAAAACAACACCTTACAACTGATCAATAGTACCTTGCCATTGCGAGGCTTGAAGCAGGATGCCCTCAGACAGAAGTGGCCACTGAGCTTAGAGTGTCACAAAGTGTCATCAGCAGGTTGCAACAGAGATACAGAGAGACTGGAAGAGTCACAGAAAGGCAAAGAAGTGGACGTTATTTGGCTACATCAAACACTGATGACTCCTTCATTGTAACCAATGCCCTGCAGAACCGGGTGATGAATGCCACACAACTGCAAGCATGTGTAAGGGAGGTAAAAGGCACCAAATATCACGTCAGATCATTAATAACCATTTATATCAAAGTGGTCTGTGTGCTAGATGACTGGCAAGGGCAACTGACCACACTACAAGGCACAGGCATTATTGTCTTGAATGAGCCAGGGAGTATCTACGCTGGATGAGGGACCAGTGGTTCTCAGTGCTGGTCAGTGATGAAAGTTGATGGACTCTGAGCAGAAATGATGGCTGCCAATGATGGTGGAGACGTCAAGGAGGGCGTTATGCATCAGCCATTGTTGTCACCAGACGAGCCTTTGGTGGTGGTGGTGGTCATGTTACAGTGTGGGCAGGTGTGTCTAGTCAATAGAGAACTTCCCTAAACTTTGTTAATGGTGGTACAGTAACAAGCCTTTACTACTGATATAACACAATTAATCCAGTCATTGTGCCTCTGCATGAACAACACAAGGCTAATTTCATCTTCATGGACGACAATGCAACAACTCATCAAGATCACATCATTAGGGGACCTCAAGTGGAGTGACCTGCCCTTTCTCCAGATCTGAACCCTCTAGAAAACCTGTGGGATCAGCTGAGTCACTGTGTAGAAACTCGTAACTCTGTACCCCTGAACCTCAATGACTTGAGGGCGTCCTTCTAGAAGAGTGGGATGCCTCAGCAGTCAATAATTCAACTTTCTTTTGCTATAGAACCTTATGAACTCTAGTTACACTACTGGTCACTGTTAGACTCATAAGCATAACTGCAATGTAGTAAGTAATCAAGCAATCCCATGGTCTCGTGGTCCTAGTGAACCTTGTAATTTAACCTGCATACTGAATACCATGAAAAAATAAATAAAAACATTGCAGGAATTCTTGTCTTTTGATCATCCTGCCTCCCAAAAAGTGAAACAAAATGTGATCAAAATGTTATACGTTCCTCAGAATGGTACTAATAGAAGCATTAACTCATTCCTCAAAGAAAAGCCCTCACACTGCTATCTCAACAGAACAATGAAAATATTACAGCTGTCACTAAAAGACGACACAAAAACAAGCAAAACAAAGTTTGCATATCATTTATTCTGCACAGTGAATGCTAAAAAACATAACACCAAAAACAAAAGTCAAAATATTGCAGGACTGCTCTTCCTATGTCCCTCCTAAAAAAAAAATAATAAAAGCATTTCAATACATTATATATGAACATGTCTTTTTTCAATAGTACTATGTAACTATGTAAAATGGTAGATGCTAATTTACTAAATATAATATATATAGGATGTTATTTAATACAGTTTTTTCCACAAAGCAACCTTCGTTTCTAATAGGTAAAATCTACTTAAAAAATGTAGCAAATTTTGCAGTTGAATCAAATAACCTTCAAAAAGTTAACAAGAATTTTAATTATTAATATGATTATTTAGTTAAAAAAAATGACTTGGAGACTTGTGTAGGAATGTAATAGTGAATTCTTACTTTTATGCTATGTGTACACTTTGTTATTAACTTCTTATAACTAATCTGTATAATAGACTCTGCCTACCGATAGTGATCTAAGGGAATCCTGTTAAGATTGACATTGTTCCTTGATTTACTGTATGGAACTCAGTAGCTTGGACTCATTGCTGGTAGGATAGCAGCCTCCAGGGTCCAATGATTTATAATGATATGGTCTGGCTAAGAAAGTCACAGTATGATGAAGATCCTTAGCAGATTATTTATGGTGCTTACTAGACCATGTTCTGTTTGGTTGTCCTAAGGTCAGCAGTCTTTCTGAATACTCTAAGTAGGCTTATGGGAAGAAAGACGAACTCTTTAGTGCCATCAAATGGATGCAGCAATCCTCAAGTTACATCTGACTCACAAGGCACAAATGCCCCGAAAAAGCTGTTTGCAGAAAAACAAAACTGGCATGGCTTGAATCCCTTCCACATTGCAAGGCTCAGTGAGTCAGATGTGACTTGAGGACTGCTACATCCAATACAGGGGACTGAAGAGTTCAGCTCTCTTCCCATAAGCCTTTTGCAATATGGAAATCCCCGTGAGTGAAAAGCGGGTTGAATCTCTGCAAACTGACATGATGGTTCTCCCTAAAGAGGTACCTCACCCCCTTTTCAAAAATGACTATACCTGTTGTCAGGAAAAAGCCCACTCGAGGGTTGATGGCCTGACTTGGGGTGTATCGTGATGTTGCGCTGCCCCCTAGGGGTGCACAAGGTCAGCCAGATACTGTTCCACTGTTAACCCCTGTGCACACGGGCACAAGGAGAACCAGGGAGGTCGAGAGAACACACTCCTCGTCCAGAATCCTGAATGGCTGCCACCAGTTTCTAGTTTAGTTATAAGACCGGTCCGTTACCGACTTATAACAAGGCTCGAAACCAGCCTTTGGGTAGCTATATATTATAGACCAAGTGCTAGGCGTGTGAGGCCGATGATCAAGACAGACTAACTCAGATTAAAGTTTATAGATTTAATTAGTCTTGGAGGGCACACTAGACAAATATATACAAAAGGATAATAATATACAGTTAAGGCCTCGTTCACACGGCTTATTTGGGCGCGGATTGGAGCCGTACTGCGCGCCGTATTTGTGCTGCAATAATAATAGAGAACTATGGATTCCGTCTCTTCTCCCCGCTCGGCGAATCCGCCGCGGGGGGAGAAAGTGACATGCACATTATTTACGGCGCGTATGTGCTGTAGATAATACAATGTCTATGGGGCCGGCGGGCAGCGCCCCCGCCGCGCCCCCGTCCCGCCCCTTATTCAGGCCGTAACTGCGGGCGAAATCCGTCTCGCAATTACGGCTTGAATAAGGCGTGTGAACATTGCCTTAGAGTCAGAGGTACAAATATAAGTATGGGTTACAGACAAAGGCAGTAAAAGGTGTCCAGTTACCTTTTGGTTTGCGGCCCACATGGGGGGGCTTATGTGGCCTGGCTTCTGTGTGTGGATGCTTCTGGAAATGCTCTTAGGTACCCCCCCTCCTGGATCAACGGTTGAGCTCACTCGAGCCCCTGCTTATATCTGTGAGGGGACAGCCCACGTGGCAGCCCCTTACACACCCCCACACACCCCTGGGACGGTCTATGAACTCCTCCCATTCTGGTCATGCAGTTTTTTGACAGAAACCCAAAAAAGTACCATAACGCAGCAGGGCATTGGCACAGAACCGAGCCGGTGGCACCATCAGAACCGGCTGGACCTACACTATGCCCGGATATCAGACACTCCTATCCTATGGACTCCCTAAGTCCAGTTCTGGGTTTCTCTGTCCCCCTGCCTCATGCAAGCATGGGAGTGGTGGCTATGTGTGCGGGGAGTTCCATATTTTGAGATATGAAATCGCCAAAGGCGAGTTATGAACGGATCGCCTATAAATCTATATGAAATATCGGAGCCGTGGCGGCTGGGTTGGATTAATTCAAGTCCTTGTTCTTGGGGTTGGAGAGGGCACATGTGCTCAGTGCTAATTAATGGAAATGAGGGTTCTTTTGAGGTGTCCACATCTCCTGTTGTGTTGGCTTCCTATGGAAGAGCATTTACAATGGGTCTTGGCTGTGCTGATTAGCATGTAAATTGAGCTTTCCTGGGGCCTGGGGGACATCTGTGAGATCTGACTAGATACGAAATTGGAGATGAAGTCATTTTTTGAGTGAATTTTCCTCACACCTGTACTTTAACAAAAACGTCCAGCATCAGTGTAATTGTGAGTTGGGGTTCCAATAAGTCTCTAAAATTCCATGTCTTTTTACTCTTTTGGGATTTTGCTTGGAGATCTATAGATCTTTGAGGTAGCGATGACAGAATTCTGGCATCTTCCTAGACCAGTGTTTCTCAACTCCAGTCCTCAGGACACACCAACAGGTCATGTTTTCAGGATCTCCCACAGAATGCACTGACAGTAATTATATCACCTGTGCAACACTGAGGAAATCCTGAAAACTTGGCCTGTTGGTGGGTCTTCAGGACTGGAGTTGAGAAACACTGTCCTAGACTTTTAAAGCACAGTTTGGGCCCCTGCATCTTACAAGTAGAAACCATATCCCAGGATGGTGGCTGTAATAAAAAGTACATCAACGTAAAGGCAGAGTTCTTGCATTATAGAAATATTCATCAGCTGCACTGCTGAGTACAGGGCACAGTGGAGTGACTTTGTAGGAGATGGCTTCTCTCAACCTCCACCCTAGTTGGCACCACCCACATTGCACTGTATATTCCAGTACACCGTTTTCATGTGGGCGCTGACTGTGAGTGTAGCAGGAGTCACTTTCTGCTACACTGGTGAGTGGTTGGCGCAACATTGTTCTCCCTCCAGCCCTTCTCCTCCTGAGCTGGTGGCCACAGAATCCTCAACAATATAAACAATAAGGGCGACATGTGTCAATGTTGGTGCTGACAGTTCAGTTCTAAATCGCTTTAAGGCAGTGTAGAATGCGGCAGTATATATTAAACTGTTCTTCTGCATGTCATACATACAGGGCAGTGTAGAGCCAATACCACAAGTCTGGCTCAGGCACCACCTTTACCCTGGTCTGTTCTTCTGCAGGTCATACATACAGGGCAGTGTAGAGCCAGTACCCACAAGTCTGGCTCAGGCACCACCTTTACCTGGTCTGGCTGTTCTTCTGCAGGTCATAAATACAGGGCAGTGTAGTGCCAATACCACAAGTCTGGCTCAGGCACCACCTTTACCCTTGTCTGGCTGTTCTTCTGCAGGTCATACATACAGGGCAGTGTAGTGCCAATACCACAAGTCTGGCTCAGGCACCACCTTTACCCTGGTCTGGCTTTTCTTCTGCAGGTAATACATAAAGGGGAGTGGAGAGCCAATACGACAAGTCGGGCTCAGGCACCGCCTTTACCCTGGTCATGTCTGGTCTTCTGCAGGTTATACATATAGTTGTAGTGTAGTGCCAATACCACAAGTCTGGCTCTGGCACCACCTTTACCCTGGTCTGGCTGTTCCCCTGCAGGTCATACATACAGGGCAGTGTAGAGCCAATACGACAAGTCTGGCTCAGGCACCACCTTTACCCTGGTCTGGCTGTCTTCTGCAGGTTATACATATAGGCGCAGTGTAGTGCCAATACCACAAGTCTGGGTCTGGCACCACCTTTACCCTGGTCTGGCTGTTCGACTGCAGGTTATACATAAAGGCGCATTGTAGTGCCAATACCACAAGTAAGGGTCTGCCCCCACCTTTACACAGGTCTGGTTGTTCCCCTGCAGGTCAGACATACAGGGCAGTGTAGAGCCAATACCACAAGTCTGGCTCAGTCACCACCTTTACCCTGGTCTGGCTGTTCTTCTGCAGGTCATACATACAGGGCAGTGTAGAGCCAATACGACAAGTCTGGCTCAGGCACCACCTTTACCCTGGTCTGGCTGTTCTTCTGCAGGTCACACATACAGGGCAGTATAGAGCCAATATCACAAATCTGGCTCAGGCACCACCTTTACCCTGGTCTGGCTGTTCTTCTGCAGGTCATTTATACAGGTGCAGTGTAGGGCCAATACCACAAGTCTATAGAAATTGAAGGTTATGCACACCATAGGATTAATATAGGAAGTGGGTGCTATACGTGGAAATATACGTATATAGTCAAATAGAAACCACGGCACACCAAATTGATGCAAATATAACAGGGATTTTTATTCACACTGAGCAGAAGAACGTATTGAAAAATCATCCAAAATACTGTAGACATACTCAACAAGTGCTCATATATACAAGTGGCAGTAGTAAGCCAAAGAAATTGTGGATGTTAATATGGACGACGTTTCGGCGAATGCCTTTATCAAGAACATCTGTATTGGAAAAACATATAACGATAAGTATGTTGACTAAACAAATAACAAAAAGTAAAAGACGGAAGAATAAAAGAGACAGTGTATTCATAATGTAAATATATATAATAAAAGTAGGTAAGTACATTGTAAAGGTGAATACAAGGAATACAGAAAACATGCTGTTAAAAAGATATACAAATATCAGTAAGTATAGTCTTACCCAATATAGGAGATAGGATCTTAAAGTGTATATATAAAGAATGGATGAAATCCAGTATGGACTATAAGGAGAAAATGAACATATGATTAATATATTGTATATCTATATAGATATAGATATAGAGGAGAGACATAGAGATTACATACCCCGGTATAGGAGAGAACCTCCACACAGGATAATAAGTCCACAGTGATAGAATGCTGGCTAGAAAAAGTAAATTAATCCAGTTAAAGATAGAAATGAAAACAGATATAGTTAAGGCTGTGGGGAGATTAGCAGCTAAAAAAGGTAACCTGGGCGACGGGAGCGTATGGACGAGACGTCCGTAGTGCAGGAAGGATTGCCGGCAAATGCTCGCGGTGCGAGCGTCCGGAAATAGGCACCGAGCATGCGCAGAAGGTCCGCGCATGCGCAGATGCTCGAGAGGCGCGCCAGAGATTAAAGAAGACATACAGGTACTGCGGCGCCTGTAATGTGTAGAAAGTGGTAGAAGAAAGCTGCTCTATAAGAGGAACTTGAAAGGAGACAGGGACAGAAGGGGTGAATGTGGAGAATAAACGACATAGAAACCTAGGGATAGAAGGACAGGGGGAACAGTATAGGAAGAAATATAAGTATAAAGAAGACATAATGGGCTACTAGGGAGAAGAAAAGATAAAGCAGGTGGCAGAGAAAAAAAATTGCTTAAATGAAGAGAGGAATAAGAAGAATAAGAAATTAACGTGGATATAGGAATATGTTAGAAAAGTGTTGACACGTACTGATGTCACTGGATACACATATGTAAGAAGAAGTAGACTAGAAAGATGATACATCATTTGATCTGTAATAGAAATAAGAAAAATGAAGTACATAGCAAATGATATTGACAGTCTATATCATAAAAGGCATAGACAATGACATGATATTATCAGATTAACCAATGGTAATCACATGTTAGTAATGAATCATATTGTTATGTACAAGTATTGAAAATTCAATGTATTATAATTCATCACTAAATCCTGCAGTTCAGAGGTGGGGCAGCATTCCTCCCTTTTTCCTGAGAGAGAAGTTTCTGGTCCTATGGCCAATAAAACCCCCAGCCCTTTGACTTTTAAGTACAGAACTGTTTAAAAACCATGGGATCATTGCGCTTTATGGCCCAGGATTGTATATGCAGCTGTCCTGGATACCTGAAAACCTGATAACCTATGACCTTTCAAAAAAAACACATTTTTCCCGCCAGAAAGGGGAACAGAGATTTCCTTTGTCTGCCCAGAGAGGCAGTCCGTGAGTGCCCCCTTGTGGAACTAAAAAAACAATAACCCTCCTCAGAAAATGCTGTAAACCCACCTCCTTTTCATAATTCAGCCAATAAGAGGAGAAGCCTGGCTGGGTATAAATGGCTCAGACCCCCTGTAGACGGTTGTCATAGCTATGGGGGGTCCCCCCTCCTCCTCTTTACTAAAGTGAGCTGTGTCTAATTTCTCTCCTTACCCCGGGCCGTGGAAACATCTTGTAAGTGTCGAATTTTTCATTTTTCTCCCTTTATTTTAAATATGTATTGTATGTGGATGTCATTATTTTGTTATTATCATATTTTTGTCTATGGAAGCACTGAAATCAGATTTTTTATATTAAAGGTTATCAGTATAATTCGTTAACTCTTGATGTTGCACGAATCCATTCGTTGAGGATTGTTTTTTTTCTCTTTTGGTAACTACTGACTCAGAGCAGTGAGTTGACTGTGGAGTCAATTCGTTACCGTGTTTTCGGAAATTCGGTGAGGACTCAGATACTTCAGGCCTGAGCCACTTTGGTTTTTTTTTTATATGGAAGGAGGTGGTGGCAGCGGATAATTTTGGGTGCTGGACGTGTCTTGTGGTACGATTTATGCTTGATTTGCTACCTGAGTGAGAGGTGCGCTCGAGTGGATATAAGATCTACACCCATTACAGTGGACAACCCCGTCACGTGCTGGATGGTAGCGCGTAAGTGACAAATTGGTGGCAAGCGGTGGGGATATTTTTTGATTTTATTGAACATTGTAGTGCTTGGTGTTAAGCAATTATTGTCCCTGCACTAAAAGACTGGCTGATTCTTTTGTGTGATTACACCAGTCTTACAATAATAACGCGCGCAGTGGCTTACTTTAGTAGACACACATCAATCAGTTTCCCCTCCCTGTTTTTCTCTTTCTATCTTTTATTTGGCAAAGGGTGCTTTGTGGAGAAATGGCAGCCCCTTTACAAGAAGCAAAGGTAAAGAAGTATTCTCAGGCCTATGTGAGAGAGAGATATTATTACGTCTGCGAAACATAAGGCACAGCTGATCCTGGAACTAATCGGAAGCACGATCTGCAGCAGACGGAGCGGGTCAGAGAGGAGAAATGACAACGCCAGGTCCAATTGGCGGAGTATGGCCTGAAAGTATTCCCTGAGGACCCGGCAGCGGGCCAGCTCTCAGGGAGCATGGACGATGCTCTGGGCAAGCTTTGCAGCAACTGGTCGCTTGTGACCTAGTGTGCAGCCTCCAGCTTATCTTGCAATTCCAACACGGCAGAGCGAGAGGCGGTCTGAGCGTCAAAGCTGATGCGTCAAGCCAGCGAAAGAGCGGCGGCGCCGAGCGTCAAGACAGCGAGTGAGGCGCGGTTGAGCGGTCAAGCTGAGCGTCAAGCAGAGAAAGAAGGCATGCGGCTCGAGCGTCAAGCAGCGAGTGAGGCGGATGAGCGTTCAAGCAGCGCGAGAGGCGGGTACCGAGCAGTCAAGTGAAAGGGGACCATTCAAGCTACAGTGCACGATTGTAAGGGGTGAAGGCTTTGTCAACGGCTCATGCCCAGGATACAAACCCGTTGACAACCGACTGGAACCATCTTTTCCTGTGATGGATAGAATGGGGACTCTGGATGTGTTCCTACAGGATTTGAAAAGCTTGTAGGCAATATCATCTGCCAAAGAGGAGTGGGCACGATATCTGACCCCAGGATAAGAGGAAAAGCTTGGAGTTTTTTCGGCCTCCTGCCAGAGCAAGACGGGGGGGACACTTGACGCCTTAAAGAGGTGCATATGGTCACGAAATTTCACTTCACGTCGGAGGTGTACTCGCAGAGAAAATTTCTCGGAGTCTACCTCAGAATAGGTCCCTCACCTGGACAGCTACGACGATGTGGCAAAGCGGCTTAATAGTGCACCTGCAAGCAGTTGGGTAGAAGGTACTCTCTCTGTTTTTCCAGCTTTGATGACCTGTTGAATGTCTTGATGCTCTCAAGGAGCTGGCTTCTCACATATCTGTTCCATGCGGATGTTCGTCAGTTTGTCGTGCGAAGTGGAAGCCCAAGACATACCAATGAGGCAGGCTGACTGGCAGATCACTTATGTTACAAACAGGTGCAGAAGCACGCGAGAGAACACTTGAGTTCCACCTGGAGAGAGAGGTAATGCCTGCTGGTGTTCCTTCCTCCCTCCAAGTCCGGCCATCCGGCCCCCTACTGGTTATCCCATAGGGGCCCAAGACCCACCTATCAGTCACTGTGACCGCGCAAATGCCTTCAACCTGTAAACAAAGTGTGGGCTGTTAGAGCACTGTCCGACAAGAGAGAGTGCCCTACGCCTTCGCGAAATCTCCGGGGAGGGCCTCTATTACCTTGTGGTTGGGCGCTGAAGCGAAGAAGCAGCACATTTGCCAACCTGTGACTTGTGGGCAACAGGTTTACCGTTGGCTTTCAAGGACTCAGTGGTGCAGAGGTGGACTGTGGTGTCGCCCTGAGTTGGTGAACTCTGAGGACAATCCTTACTGGAAGACACAATGTCCACCTGACTGGATTTGGAGGATTCAGCTCTGCTGTCTCCCATGGCCCGTTGTTTATCTGGATTGGGGAGCAGGCAGAGAATGAGAGAAGTGGGAATCTCTGACTCAATTCCAGCCAGTGTTTTTGCTGGGTACAGATTTGGGGGAGAGGAGATTAATTAAGCGTCCTCTGTCCCACCACTGGCTGCCACCCACGATATGTGGTTCCTACAGGACCAGTGCAACAGCACAGGGGGAACGCCCTGATGCTGATGAAGACTGTCGCCGTAGGTGCACCACCCCTGGACACTGTCCCCGCTGTGGGTAATGTGAATGTAAATGTTGATAAACAGTTTAATTGTTGCAGCTATAACTCGCAGTCAAATGTTTGTAAGCTCAGACCCTGTTGTTACCTGCTTCTCCCTCACCAGACGCATCTCCTGCCGGAGGAGGGGTCACACGCTGCAGCAGCACAAGAGAGGCAGCATCCTGCTGATGATGACCGCCGCCCACTCTGCTAGTGATGTTGCAACCTGATAGCTATGGCTTTCAGGCAGCCCTACTGTCAGATTCACAGCTTAGTACAAGCTAAGGGGGATGGCAGATAATCCTCCACTGAGTTCAGCATACGGAAAGGGGTGGTATTGGGAGAACGGGCTAAGCTGAGCACAGACGCAACTGTGGCTGACTCCAACCAGCTGTGGGAATCTGAGAAGCGAGACTGTGGTTCTACCCATTCAGGGAACTACTATTTGAAGGTCGCTCATGAAGATTCCTTTAGCCGGGCCACTTGGGTACACAAAACCAAGGCTCGGGCTCATTCATTAATTTTTATTGGCCAAATTATGGGGACTGACATAGCAACTACTGTCGTTAATGCATTGGTCTGCAGAGGGTAGGTAGGCGGGGATGCTTCCAAGGCTCCATGATCGCCCCGTTACCAATTCATCAGTGAGCCTTTTTCAAAGAGTGGCGAGTGGATAATCATAGGTCCGCTTGCGTACTCAGCAGTCTGGGAGAAGCGGCGCTTCATTCTGGACCAGTAGTTGAACTATGCACCGATATCCAGAGGCTGTGCCTGTCCTCCATACGGGCAGACAAGGTGCTCGACGCCTGTTATCGGTGTTTTCACGTGTTGGGTTTCCTAGGAGGATGTTAAAAATGGACCAGGGGACTCAGCTATATGTCCCAATCAATGCAGAGCCCTCTGCAAGAAAGCAGTGCAGCACCTGACCGCACTCCCTATCACCCACAGAACCAATGGAGTTGTGTGACGCGTATTTAATGGGGGGACATTGAAGCAGATGCTCAAAATGCTAGTGAGGAACCCAAGGCCGAGATGGGGATGCGTTACCTACCCCACCTGCTGTTTGCCTATTCGGGAGGTGGCCCAAGCTTTACAGGAAATTTTTTTTTTCCCCCCATTTGACTCTTTTAGATGGGTTAGCAGAGTAGGGGGCCCCTGAGATTGATCGAGGAGTCCTGGAGGTAAGCTGGAGCCCCCAGAAGTCTCTGTTGTGGAGTACGTATAAAAACTCAGGACAAGATGCAGGCCTTAGCGTGTTGTGGCATGACACATTACCCAATCCCAGCAGGCAGAAAAACCTATTGGATATGACAGTTATGCCCGGCAACGCACGTTATGAAGCAGGGTCAGGAGGTTTGGGTACTGGTCCCCATGCTGCAGAAACAAGATTATCAGGCTGCAAGGGACCATTGCCCTACCATCGGTGATAAGACGTTCGCAATGACGTTAATCTGTATAGTGGTCCATGAATGACAAGCGGCAGATGTGTTCCATGCTAAATATGTTAAGGTCACATCACGTCAGGGAGCCCATGTCGTCCTGCCTGCTGTGCATGTATGCCCGAGGAGAGAGAGGAAGGTATTGTTCCTGTAGATCTCTCTGCGACAAAAACCAGGACACAGACACCACTTGCGGCAGGCACAATATACAACCCTCAGTTAGGCCACACGCAGAGGTCTGCGAATTCAAAAGGTACTGAATGCCTATCAGGATCGTACCTTAACAAGCTAGGTGCAGTTGCGAAACTCCGTTAGCATCCACCATGTGGACACTGGGCACTATTCCCCCCCATTAGGCACGGGCTTATGGTCTCAGCGCAGACGTGAAAGGGCAACATGGACGGGGCACTAATAGAAGAGATGTTGGCGCTTTAGGGGGTTCATTACTAACATCCAGAGTGCCTGGCCCTCACCAGTGGTTCTTGTACCAAAGGCATGGATCGAACGACAATGGTTTGTTGTTGATTACTGAGGTTAATTGATAACAGTCTTTGAATGCCTCATCCAGGAACAGATAGATGAGCCTGGGGGCGATTGTTATTATCAGTGGGGTGCCTCTTAACTCATTCATTATGGGATGAGCTAGGGCTTGGCGATCCCCGACGAAGGAATGTAGGGGAAAGGTCGGCTTATAGAACCCTTTGGCGACTGTATATGAAATTTTTAGTCATGCCCTTTGCATGAAAAATGACCTGCCAGCAATTTCAGCGCGCTGGTCAATCAGCTGCTTGAGGGATTTTGATGGTTTGCTAGTTGCATAACTGGAGCTATAGCACTTAGCAATTCGGAGGAGCACCATCATCTGTCCAAGTCTAGAGAGGGTCCAATTTAGCCCGGTTTCCAAACTATTATTTACAGAACTCATTTCTCTAATATAAATTTTCAGTTTTTTTTTATTCTTACTTTCCTGTCAAATACTATTATTACCTATGCGACAAACAAAACAATTTTCTTCAAACAATTACGAGTTCATATAGAATAAGTGTCAAATACCTATCCATCCCACTGCTCACAAAGTAACAACACCAATAAATTCGCCATATCTATTAACGACATAATCATTCTACTCTAATTCATCAAACCTACTTACTATTACCAATACTATCCAAAATATACTTATCTTAAATACTTTCCCACATTTTTCTTCTCATAAGACATTTCTTAATCTTCCATTATTAACCAATAACATCTCCCTTATATAATTACATTAAATCATCCTACCTCCCACCAAACAATTTCAAATTATTATACCTAATCACTTATTATTCTCCATCGTACTTATTTATTATATTCACATAAACATACACCCCCTTTCCAATCCCATTACATTATTAAATTTTCACTTCTTTATTCTCATTTATCTATACTTTTTATAATATAATAAAATACAACACAAACAAATAACTTTAAATTTACTCAATAAAATAAAACCTTTCTAAACATTAAACAAACCCCTTACAAAAACAACACAACAACAAAAAACCTTTATAAACAACACCTCTCCCTCATCATTATTATCTTATTATTGATTTTTAAAAAAATATTTTTACTTTACTAAATCATCTTGTCCCTGAGCTCAGATACTCACATCCAACACTATATGTCCTTTTGTGTATATACCAATACTCACTCCTCATTAACTATTGTGTTGTCTCTTCTATCATCTATCAAAGAGCCTCAATTCACTCTCCCCCTCACCTCCTCCAAAACTACTATCACTCTCTCAACTCACTAAACTCAATCCTAACAACTCAGATATCTCCTCACTCTCGAACAAATCTCCTCATTATAGAGGAGAGATTCTCTCTGAGAGAGAGACTCTCCACAATAGCACACTCCCCTCCCACTATTCACCCTGTGTGTGTAACCTACTTTCATCAGTGTGTCACTCTCATAGAGACCCACAAATTTTCTGACTTAATAATTTTTACTCACAAATCACCACCACGCGCCCCAATTGCACAGAGAAGAGAATAACTAATACTTTATATCTATAATCTCTCATAGATCGTATCTAAGAGACTCGCTACATATAACCTCTAGAGTTCCTCTTCCACATCAACGCGAGATCAAGACTCTCTCTCCAAATTCACATTGTATATAGTAGTGATCTCCATCTACTCGTGCTGCAAGAGAGCTGTCTCTTAACAGAGAGATCTAGTAGTGTCTCTTTCGAGCCTCGCTTACTATAGCCCGCAGATAGCTCTTTTCCTCTCCTACTCTGTTACGCCGATATATGCACAATGAGAGGTAAGTTTATGTTTTTTATGGTGTGAGAACAGTGACTAGATCTCTGGATTGTACTAGCGCTATACCGATGGCGTCGATTGATGCCCGTCTCGACACACAACCATCTGTGTCCGCTCATAAACCGCGCTCGCAACACCCTCCCGCCAGTTGGACTACAGAATTAATGGAAACTTAATTTAAAAATGTTCCCCTGTTTTTTTTGGAAGTAAAAGTGTCACTTTTCCTTATTAATGGACTTAAGCTGCAGTTTTTCTTTGCACATTTTTTACTCACTATGCACATTTTTCCCTACGATTTTTCAGTGTATTTATTATAAAAGTTCTGTCTTTTCTATTTGTGTCGCTCCCCCTACTTGGGTGGCTATTATTTCCTTTATAGTCTTTGCTAGTCTAAAGGTAAAACCCGGAAATTTTGGTAGTGTTTCAGCTAAAAATGGATCCTGCAATAATAGATACCAACGTTATATCTCTCACTTGTAAATGGGTGCTGTTATATCTAGTGATAAAATTAAAACTATATGTATTTAGGGATTTCTTATTTTTTATATTTCTTATATTTTTTGGATTTTATTTTCTTCATTTGTTAATTCTCTATCATTATGTTCCCACAAACATTCTGAATTAGCTCTCATGTTCTTTTATTTGATTACTCCCTTGGGGTATTTTTTCTCTCTCAGTTTCATCTCTATTACCTTCCCTTGTTGCTCAAAATCCTCGTTTCGGGTACAGTTATTTCTAATTCTTCACATCTGACCATATGGTATATTTATTTACCATTTATGGAAATGTGAACTTTGAAAATCAAGATACCCATTGGCATCATATTTCTGTTTAAAAAATGTCTTAGTAGATATATTATTATTTTCTTACTTGCCGACGCATATCCCAAATAATCTATAGCCTCATATCTTGTTTCATAGTAAAACTTATACCCCAATTATTTTGATTCAACTCCGAACAGAGCTCATGTAGTTCCTCCTAGGGGCCATCATCAATATATCTCAGTCTTCTTCCAATACTTAATCTCATGGATATACTGATGTTCAAACAATCCCAGAAATAATTTTGCATAAGAGGGGACAACCCATGGCCCATGGCCGTCCCCCTCCTCTGCTTATAAATCTTTTTTCCATGGGTGAAAAAAATATTTAAAATAAAAGAATCCATCTCTTAAAAAAATTCTCTGTGACTCTGATAATTCTAAATCCATTTCTAAAAATGTCATCACACAATTTAACCCTATATTGTGTTGAATATTGGAGTATAATGAGCACACGTCCACAGTAACCAATAAAGCAGTTCTGTTGTTTTTCTTATATGTGGTCCTAGTGCACTATTTGGCTCAACCACAAGGCTCAGAGTAGGAGGAGCAACTATTGGACTCTGGGGTCTCATTTCCATTATGATTTTTTTTTAGGTGTCCTTACAGGTTTGCGGGCACTCTAAAGGTGCTAAAAAGTAATGAACACCCCTAAAAAGACCCAATATTGAAAACTACACCCCTTAAGGAATATATCCAGGTATTTAAAAAAAAAATTTAACATTAGGCTCTGAAAATTAAAAAAAAAAGATATTTTTTCCAACAATCTGCAATTTTAGCTGAAAATGTTTAATTTTTACAACAAATCCTGGAAAAAAATGCATCTCAAAGTGTGTTACTCAATTTCTTCTACGTAAGGCAATACCCTATATGTGGGTGTAAACTGCTGTTTGGGCTCATGACAGGGCGTACACAGGATGGAGCGCTATTTGGCTTTTGGAATGCAGATCTTGATGGGTGCCATGTCGCATTTGCAAAACCCCCAAAGGTGAAACCTTCCAGAATTTACCCCATTTTGGATTCAAAATCCCTCATGGATCTCATCTAGGGGTGTACTGTGCCTTTTGGGTGCACAGGTGCTCCATAGTTTTTTTTAGCATTGAGCTTGCAAGATCTCCCTGACGTCAATTTGCGGGAACCTCTTCCCGACCATGATGTATGGGTACGTCAAATGTCGATAAGGGTTAAAGGGGATTTATCACTACAGGCTTGAGCTTTCTCTCTCTTACAGCTTCAAATACAGGGGCTGGTCCCTCCTCCAAGTAGGCGTTTCTTCCCTCACTGAGGAGTGGTGACATCATTATATCCCCTCCTTGTCCCTGCTCCCTCCCCAGTCCTCATACTGTGCGAGCAGGGGAAGGGAGGTAAGTACAGGAACGGAAACTTACTAAATGTCCTCGGGGGTCCTAGTAGTGTAACATAGAAGTATTATGGTTTAAAATACTCACTATAAACCAACTATCTTTCCATTAATTTATTTAAATATAAAATCAAGGCTACGAGTTTCACAGCCCAGCTTAAATTTGCTTCCTCAGGCAGGCATGTACAAATGTTCTAACAGCCACCTTTAAATACCACAGGAGGTGATACAAACCGAGGTTGGTTATTTATACTGATATTCCTATTTTTCTCAAGGGATATATACAATTTAGGTGTCCATAGATCTGCTAATAAAAAAATAAAAAACTAAAAAATTATTATGAAACTGAAAAAAATATTAAGAAAAATATATAATATACGTCTTTTATTTAATCAATGTTATATAAATACCTTTTCAAATATATACACACACATATATATATATATATATATATATATATATATATATATACGCGTGCACATGTTAACTACAGCTTAAAAGACTCATATTAATTATATCAAATATATTAACTGTTTTTTTTTTTGTTTTTTTTATTCTAAAGTGTCTTGTAATTCATTTAATCCATGGGTATTTATGGTGTTCATTTTATATATCCGATTAACCTCCCTCATGGAGAGTCTTTTTTGACAATCTGATAAATTGCTATTTATTGCTGCAATCGGCTGCACTGAAAATTTAGATTCCACCCCTGGATGTTTCTCTAAAAAATGTCTGGGTAAACTATGCACTAATTTTTTCCCTGCCTTAACATTGTATCTATGATTATTAAACGCCGCAAAAATTTCTGATTAGTCTTTCCTATGTACTGTACTCCGCATAAAATATGTAATCAAATAGATTAAAAAAAGATGAGAACATGTAAGGGTGTGTTTTTATACTAAATTCTTCTTTGGTACTATATGATTTAAAATAGTTTGCATTAACAAGCATTGGGCAACATTTACAGGCCTTATGTCCACATTTAAATGAACCCCTTTTTTCTTCCTCTGTTTTATTTTGCTCTTCCCTATGCTGCTTCAATTTAAAGGGCAATTTTATTTTTTACTTTTGGGACACTTTTAAAAATTAAGGGGATTTTCGGGTAAATAGGGTTAAAATTGGGTAAATTTTTTAAAAATTCCCAGGTTTATTAAAATTTTTCTCTAACCTCCCTGTATTTGAATTAAAAGCTTTTATGAAATTAAAATTATTATTCCCATCTTTCTAAATTTTTTTTCTTTTTTTGCAATCTAAAAAAAATTTCCTGTTCATATACCTCATTTTAAATTTATTGCCCTTTTAAATAATAGCTCAGGGTACCCTTTCTGAAAAATTTTCGTTAATAAATAGATGCTCTTTTAAAAACATTATCGGGGAAACAATTTTTTTCGTATAGGGGTGATATGCTATGGGGATGTTTTTTATCCATCCCCTCGGATTTGATCAAATGAAAATTTTTTGGGGAATCTTACTTTTAAAATTTTTTTTTTGATACAACCTTTTATTAATAATATAAAAAAAACAATCCAAAAACTATTTCTTTTTTACAAAGGGTTTTTCGGTAAATGAGATTCCCAAATCATTATTATTTATGAAACTCATATAATTTTTTACATCTTTCTCTTCCCATCCCATATAAATAACAAATCATCTATAAAACGCCGATAAAAACGTATATTTTAAAAAAACGTTTAAAAAATCAAACAAAAAATTTCTCAAATGTCCCCATAACATTGGGCAAAAGAGGGGACCAACTTTTTCCCCATCGCAGTCCGACCTTTTTTATGGTAATGGTGCGGTCAAATAAAAAAAAAAAATTTTAAAGTCATTTTCAATCCATTAATTTAAAAAATTTCTTAAAAAAAGGGTCAATTTTAAAAAACCTTATTTAAAAAGTTAAAACGCCCCAACCCTTTTCATGGTTAATATTTGAATATAACACCGCACGTGCAATAAAAATATATAATTAGGAGACCAATTAAAATCCCCTAATTCCCCAAAAACCGCATCAGAATCTTTATGTAACTTTTTTTAAATAACAACAATGGTTGCAAATAAACCCCTCAATAGGGGAAAATTAGTTTTAAAAAAAGCCGACCCTGAAATGATAAGGGTTTCCCAGGGGGACATTTTTATTCTTATGGTTTTTTTGGGACTATTAAAAATGGGGATGATGGATTACCATTAATAAAAATAAGGGAAGAGGTCACATCCCCCGCGACCACCTACAATGGGCAGTTTCCCATTCCGGAAACCCCCACCTCCCTCCCAGGGTCCCCAAGTTCCTTGTAACCCAAAAAACCCGTATTGGGGTAAAACATTTTTCATACAGCCCCCAATGATACAGAAAACAACTTTTCATTGGTCAGGGAAAATGTATTTATTTGTGTTTTTATGGGGGGGGGAGCACAGTGTATTATATGTATGTTATGTGGGTGGAGGAGCACAGTGTATTTTATGTGTGTTATTTGGGTGGGGGAGCACAGTGTATTGTGTGTGTATTATATGGGTTGGGTGAATAAATCTAACATTGCCCAGATCCTTCACAACAGAGCTGTCCCTTGGAAAGGAGTTTAACTTTCAGTGTGACACAGTTCAGGGGGAAGTGAGAAAAGAGAGCACAGGACAGCAAATCACACCAAAGGGTGTGTCCCATCAGGGGTAGAACTAAATATAAGAGAGCCAAACACAACAAATGAGGCAAGTCCCGTGCTCAGGATGCTGATTTAGCGCTAGACAGACACAGCTTAGCTAACAGCTGCTATATTAAATGATTTAGGTAATACAAACCAATTGCAAACGTGCTCATTTTTACTGTCCTCATCATTACAGATATGATCTTTGTAAGAAAACCTCTTTAAGCATTTTCCTAGGTATTGTCCTGGTCTAGAGTGAAATGGGTAATAAAATTAGGGTGCTTCATAAGTGGTGTGTTACATGAAATTGCTGCAGACACCAGGTAGAGCAATTGTACTGATATAACGGATATATACTGGGGTCTGTGGGTGGCTTTTAAAAAAATCTATTGTCATAACAGTAAAATTTAATCTAATTAGTAAAATTCTCTTCAGATGAATGACATAGAAGCTGATAAAATCTTAGGGTGCTTTCACACGGAGTACTTTTGGTGTGCTTTTAACGCATTTTTTTATGTGATTTTTGTGCAGGAAGGCACAACAATGAATGCTTTACATTACTGCAAAAAAATGCACCAAAAATGCACCGTGTGAAAGCACCCTTAAAGAATCTCATAAAACCTCATAGAAGTCTATAAAACTGCAAAGAAGCTTAGAAGCCTAAGTAAGGGTGCGTTTTTTGATGCGTTTTTTTTGTGCATTAATTGCTGTGCATTTCTGCACAAAAAACGCATCAAAAACGCACCGTGTGAAAGCACCCTGAAAACCCCATGAATCCCTCTACAAAGGTCACCTATAGAGCTATTACAACCTTACAAAACTCCACAGAACCCCACAAAACCACTTGGCTAAGACATCATGCAACCTCAAGATGTAACAGTCAATGTTTTCCCTTTCAGATGTTTTTGGTGTTTTTGACGCTCCTCTCAATGGCTGTATTTGTACAAGGTAAGAAATATAAATTCTGGAAGGTTCTTACTGCTCAATTACATTGTCTTAAACCTGTAGCAACCTGGATGTTGTAAAACTACAACTCTCAGCATGCCACAAGAGCGGCAGACTATCAGGGTTTGCTGGGAGCAGTAAGTTTGCAGTACCCAGTGAGCCGCAGATTGGAGACCATTAGCACTCTACTGTGTCTAAAACCGTATTCTTGTATACAGGGGCATAACTAGAATTCATAGGGCCCCATAGCAAAATGAAATGGGCTCCTGTCACTTCATACCACCATATATCAGGGACCCCACATAGTAGAATCAGAGAGCAGAAAGCTTCAAATTACTTGTTTCCCACAAAAAGGAACAATGTTCTTGTACCTGAGTGGAGCCCCCTCAACCTCTGGAGCCCATAGCAGTGTCTATGGCTGATACAGCTATAGTTATGCCCATGCTTGTATGATAAATAAATCAGAGGCTTTCTAGAAGTCTTTATGACTTAGCTCTTTAGGGTGTTATCACACGGCGCGTTTTTGGTGCATTTTTGATGCTTTTTTTTAATGCATTTTTTGTGCAGGAAGGCACAGCAATTAATGTTGTACATTGCTGAACAAAAAAGGTAGCAAAAATCGCAGTAAAAATCGTGATTTTACCGGGATTTTTGCGCAGCAATGTACAGCATTAATTGCTGTACCTTCCTGCACAAAAAATGCATTAAACAACGCATCAAAAACGCACCGTGTGAAAGCACCCTTACTATTTTGAGGATCTCTGCATATCTTTAGAGGCTAAAAGCTATCTGATCATGTTCATACAGCTGAGAGTTTGCTACAATGTACTGGTGTAGAATATTCTTTATCCGGCCCAGATCAGCTGTGTAATCCTGCTGACGGCTGTATTTCCCCTGCAACTGGGGCTAATATATCAGCCCCAGTTACTGTGGATGTCAGCAAAAAAAACCAAAAGTGTGTAAACATCCCCCCCCCCCCCCCACCGAATATATTTTTCTTGACCTTATGTGGGGTACAATATATAATATAAATAAAATAAAAACACAAGATAATTAAATTAATAAAAAAAAACTGACAGTCCAAACAGCAACTTTTATCCTGGACCCGGTGACTACCAAACTTTAGACTCCTTATATTTGAATGTCTGTGATGGAAAGTAACAAAATTACAAAACTTATTTTAGCAGAACTTTTGCTATGAAAAATAAATAAACCAAAGAAAGAAAATACTAACAAACAATTCTCTCTGATATTAAAGCAAAAATTTATAGTAAACATAACATAAAAATAAAGCTCTACATATCACCCAAAATCTTTTCAAAATAACCGAGTTTTATCGTTCAAACTCAAGTGTGTTAAAGAAAATGTGAATATGCCTGTCAGAAATGTGGGTAAATGCCCTGGCCAGGAACTGGATAAAGATGATGTGATGTGTTGCGGGTAGAGATGGCCGAATTTCTCAAAAATTCGGTTCGGTCACTTCGCCGAATTTTCTGACAAAATTCGTTTCGGACCGAATTACTTCGGCACGAATCACGTTAAAAAACAGCTATTTCCAGGCTGCCCAGAGCCTGCAGGGTGCTGTAGAACGTTGTGCCATGCTTAAATATGCAGAGGGAGCTTGGTTTGGTCTTCATACAATGTTGTGTTTTAGTATGACACGCACATGACTGCCGCCGCTCTTAGAATCGCTTCACTATAAAATTCCCTGGGCACTTAAGAGGGCAAAACTGACCAAAAAACTCAAGCGGGAATGTAGCCTGATAAAGTCATGCTAGCGAAAGCTGGAAAAAAACAAGCTGAGAGCTCAGGTGGCAACATTAGTGATAGAGTGTGGAGGTGACGGCGGCAGCCACAGCAGCATGAGGTCAGGCAGTGGCACAATGACATTCTGGAGGCGGCAAAACAGTATTAGGCCACAGAGTGGCACAATCACACAGTGTGGAGGTCATGGCAGCAGCAGCATGAGGTCAGGCAGTGGCACAATGACATTCTGGAGGCGGCAAAACAGTATTAGGCCACAGAGTGGCACAATCACACAGTGTGGAGGTCACGGCGGCAGCAGTATGAGGTCAGACAGTGGCACAATGACATTATGGAGGCGGCAAGACAGTATTAGGCCACAGAGTGGCACAATCACACAGTGTGGTGGTCACGGCGGCAGCAGTATGAGGTCAGGCAGTGGCACAATGACATTATGGAGGCGGCAAAACAGTATTAGGCCACAGAGTGGCACAATCCGACCGTGTGGAGGTCACGGCTGCAGCAGTATGGGGTTCAGACAGTTGCTCAATGACATTATGGAGGCGGCAAGACAGTATTAGGCCACAGAGTGGCACAATCACACAGTGTGGAGGTCACGGCGGCAGCAGCATGAGGTCAGACAGTGGCACAATGACACAGTGTGGAGGGCACGACAGGAGTCACAGCAGCAGCATGAGGTCAGAGAGTGGCACAATGACATTCTGCAGGTGGCAAAATAGTATTAGGCCACAGAGCGGCACAATGACTGAGAGCGGAGGTCACGGCGGCAGCAGCATGAGGTCAGGCAGTGGCACAATGACATTATGGAGGCGGCAAGACAGTATTAGGCCACAGAGTGGCACAATCACACAGTGTGGTGGTCACGGCGGCAGCAGTATGAGGTCAGACAGTGGCACAATGACACAGTGTGGAGGGCACGACAGGAGTCACAGCAGCAGCATGAGGTCAGGCAGTGGCACAATGACAGAGAGTGGAGGTGATGACAGGAGCAACAGCATGAGGTCAGAGAGTGGCACAATGACATTCTGGAGGTGGCAAAACAGTACCAGGCCGCAGAGTGGCACAATGACACAGTGTGGATGTCACGGCAACAGCAACAGCAGCAGCAGCATGAGCACATAGAGTGGCACAATGACAGAGGTTGAGGTGGTGGCAATACCAGTCCCTGGTAAAGACGGTGGTAGGCAGATGGAGAAACTATCAGCAGATGTGTGGCATCAGGCGGGTGGCGGCATCAGAATAGTGGCTGAGGCAGGTAGTTTGAACCCAGACTGACGCCTAAGGCATTGGTGTGTGGAAATCCTGGCCGATCCACGCCTGATTCATCTTGACAAAGGTCAGTCGTTCAACATTTCCCGTGGACAAGCGGGTTCTCCTTGGGGTAACAAAGGCCCCCCGCCGCACTAAACCCACCCGCTCTGATGCCACACTACTGGCCGGGCAGGACACTTCCTCCACTGAAAACTCGGCAAGTTGCGGCCACACATCCAGTTTGGCTGCCCAGTAGTCCAGCGGATCTTCGAACTGGGGTGGCACAGTGCGGGTCCAAGTGGGCCACAACCTGTTGGTCAGGGAATGCTCCATGTCCTCCCTGCTGCTGCTGCTGCTGGTGACTGCCCTCCTCACTTGGCGGGTGAAGGAAAGGGCTGCTCATTAGTGACTCCAGACTTAGGTTTACTGCTGATGGAGCTGGAAACTGCTCCTAACCCCCCCCCCTTCCCCCAGCAGCCGGGGGCAGTAGTACGTGAGCGCTGAGGAACCCCCCCGGGTCAGAACCTGTCAGAGGAGGGACGATGCCGCACATAGGAAGCGCCAACTGATTACGGAGGATTTTCCCATAGTATTTGAGTTTGTTTTCCCCTCTCAATAGCTGGGAAAAAGGCTCCCATTTTGGCCCGGGTAGCGAGGGTCCAATAGGGGGAGAGCCAGAAGCCCATCCCTCTGCCGGATGCTGACTTTTTCGGCTGTCACTAGCCAGGCAAATAAGCATGCTGCGGGACATCTGCACAAGTGACTCCGAGGGCTCCCTGCCTCCATTTCCACTGTATACTGCCACGGTGCTTTGGGAGTTCATCTGCCTCTCTTCCTCATCTCCACCCAAACCTCCTCCAGCTGCTCCTGCTCCTCCTCTCTTGTCACCTGGGTAGAAAATCCACTCATTTCACCAGACAATGCTTCTGCTCCAATGTCCTCCTCCTCCTCCTCCTCCTCCTCCATTTCAGTCCCCACCGGACATGTGGCCACGAGATGTAGTCGCCACATCTCCAGCCCCCCGCCCAGACAGATTTTTCAGCATCTGTTCCAGGACAGAAGCAGTGGAATGGACGTTATTCATCCCCCGTAGTCCTGGCGACTGACAAAAAAACGTGGCCTCCTCGAATGGCCTCAACAAACGGCAGGTGTCACGCATGAGCTGCCACTGGCTGACATCAATTTTTACACAGGGATACTTCTGTCTGCCTGGTTTCATCAAAAATCGTTAATGGCCTTTCTCTTTTTCATACAGTCGGTCCAAACCATGTGCAGGCTGGAATTCCAGCGGTGGAAACATCGCATATCAGAGCGTGTTGGGGGAGGCCGTTCTGCCGCTGAAACCCTCGGGAGGGTGTTCCTGGCTTTGTACGAATGGATAAAGTGCATGCACAGTTCCTGGCCTTTTTCCCCAGAATGTTCTGAAGATCGGGGGGAAAGACTTCGGGAAACCTTTTTACAACCAATTGAACACGTGCGCCATGCAGGGCCCGCATGGACCATCCCTCCTCGTGCAGCGCGGACACCATGTTCCTCCCATTGTCCGTCACCATGGTTCCGATTTGCATTTGGGCCCGCGGAGAAAGCCACACATCGATTTCTTGCTGCATGACGCGGAGCAGTTCCCCCCCTGTGTGACTTCGTTCGCCGAGGCAAGCTGGGGTGTAGAACTGCGTGAAAACCGCTGTGCCCTACACATGTGGTATGATGGAGCATACTTGTGGAGGCTGAGATGGTGGTGGTGGTGGAGGAGGAGGGGGCGGACATTGGCGCAGGAGCAGCAGTTTGACAACGTGGAGGAGAAAGCGGCGTCTCCTGTCCAAGTTGTTGGTGTGCCTGGGCAGGAAGCACATTCACCCAGTGGGGCCGAAAGGACATGTACTGGCGCCTGACCGTAGTTACAGCTCCAGACGTCCGCAGCTGCCGTTTTACCTTGGAACAAACCCGATAAGCTCAAGGACTTGACCCACTTTCTGTTCTACATATTTATGAAGGCTGTACAGCCTTTTTGGAAAAGAAATTACGGCTTGGAACTCTCCATCTCGCTCGGCAACAAGCCATTAGTTCTCTGAATGGTGCAGATCCACCATTTGGAAAGGGAGGGACTGCAGTACCAACAACTTGGACAGGAGCAGGGTCAGCTGCTGCACCTTGGGAGGGTTTGGGAACGCATACTGTTGTCTCTTTACAATCGCCCTCTGAACAAACTGCTGGCGCCATAGTAGCGAGGAGCAGGTTAATCTGTACCGGGAGAGGATGTCATAGAGAAACAGCTGCCTTATGCAGAGGTGGTGGATCCTTGACTGGCTGAAAATGGCATGCGTGCCACTGGCCGCTGCTGCTGCTGCAGCGGCAGGATGGACCACCACATCTGAGCCACGTTTCTCCCAGGCCACCGATGGTGACGCTGCATGTGTTGACGCAGGGCCGTTTGTGCCAACGTTAGCTCCCTGGCCACGCTTCACTTTCTGCCCACAGATTCAAACATATACCCATATTCGTCTCCTCCGGTGTCTTAGCAAAGAACTGCCACACCGCCGAGTAGCTGATTTTCCCGCCAACGCTCCGCACGATGACACTTGCCGCCGCTGCCTCGCTGCACCCCTGTGCCGCTACTGTCTTGGACCGCGAAGCGGGTTTTCTACCCCGTGGCCGTTTGGGGCTCCCGACCTCACACTGCTGCTACCCTGCTGACTCACGCCACACAACCCACTTGCTGGCTGCGCCGCTGCCTGACAGCGCAAGCTGACGCCCTCTTCTCCTGACGATGATGAAGCCCTGGCTTCACCCGGCTCCCCAGAGCGGTCGCCAACATCATCATCTATTTGTGTTTCATCGTCACTACTGTCCTCATCACCCGGTCTTGGTAAGCCGAGGCTGACCTCTCACCACATGACCTCCCATGCCACTCTCCACATCTAAAACTTTGCCGCCTACTCTGCAAGAAGCTGGGGATTTTTGGCCCCATTTCTTCGCTGCCACGTAGCTGCGGGACTGCCCTCCTCAAATTGTTCATCCTCCTATATAGTGGCGCTGAGCCCAACCACATAGTAAGATCCCTGGCTGAGGGAACTGGATGGGACAGAGGCGGGTGAGGACGGGTGAGGGCCGCTGACCCGCTCCCGGCCATGCCAACTAAGTGTTGTGTCTGAGGTTCCCACCGACTCTTGGCTGCGGTTGTCAAAATGTCATCTGGGAGGAAGAGGATGACCTAGTCAACCAATCAAGAACCCTTGGGTTGCTGAACAACACACGGCCGCTAGATGACAGCGGCAGTTGTGGCCTCACCGAGTGACCCCTGCTGCGACGTCCCCTTTGCTGTGCTGCGACCCGGGCCCCGTTTCAGAAATGTTTGTGCCACTGCCACTCGCAGTTGCAGAGCCTGCCACCTCTCTGTCTGACATACTGTTTGTTCTAAAATGTACAGACACTGTTGTAATTAGCCTTTGCTTGTGAATTAGGCTACCAAAAAAAAATATATATATTTGGCGTTGAAAAAGACGGTTTATTTTTGTCAGCACAGCAGCAAAACAACGCTTAATTAACCCCTGGATGTAAATTGCGCAATAGAATTGAGCCGCACAAACTAGTAGCGTGTTACAATTGCGTGTTTTCCCACCCCCACACAACAAGAGATACAGTTGTAATTAGCCTTTGCTTGTGAATTAGGCTACCAAAAAAAAAATATATATATTTGGCGTTGAAAAAGACGGTTTTTTTTTGTAGGCACACCAGCAAAACAACGCTTATTTAACCCCAGGATGTAAATTGCGCCAAAGAATTGAGCCGCACAAACTAGTACGTGTTACAATTGCGTGTTTTTCAACGCCACACAACAAGAGATACAGTTTGTAATTAGCCTTTGCTTGTGAATTAGGCTACCAAAAAAATATATATATATTTGGCCCTTTAAAAAGACGTTTTTTTTTTTGTCAGCACACCAGCAAAACAACGCTTAATTAACCCCTGGATGTAAATTGCGCCAAAGAATTGAGCCGCACAAACTAGTAGCTTTGTAGCGTGTTACAATTGCGTGTTTTCTACGCCACACAACAAGAGATACAGTTGTAATTAGCCTTTGCTTGTGAATTAGGCCAAACCCAAAAAAAATATATATTTTTTGGCGTTGAAAAAGACGGTTTTTTTTTGGGCAGCACAGCAGCAAAACAACGTTAATTAACCCCTGGATGTAAATTGCGCCAAAGAAAATTTAGCCGCACAAATATAGCTTTGTAGCGTGTTTCAATTGGGTGTTTTCTTGGCCACACAACAAGAGATACAGTTGTAATTAGCCTTTGCTTGTGAATTAGGCTACCAAAAAAAAAAAATATATATTTGGCGTAGAAAAGACGGTTTATTTTTGTCAGCACACCAGCAAAACAACGCTTAATTAACCCCTGGATGTAAATTGCGCCAAAGAATTTAGCCGCACAAAATAGTAGCTTGTTACAATTGCTTGTTTTCTACGCCACACAACAAGAGATACAGTTGTAATTAGCCTTTGCTTGTGAATTAGGCTAAATAAAAAAAAATATATATATTTTGCGTTGAAAAAGAAGGTTTATTTTTGTCAGCAAACCAGCAAAACAACGCTTAATTAACCCCGGATTAAATTGCCCCCAAAGAATTGAGCCGCACAAACTAGTAGCTTTGTAGCGTGTTACAATTGCGTGTTTTCTACGCCACACAACAAGAGATACAGTTGTAATTAGCCTTTGCTTTTTAATTAGGCTACCAAAAAAAAATATATATATTTGGCGTTGAAAAAGACGGTTTATTTTTGTCAGCACACCAGCAAAACAACGCTTAATTAACCCCTGGATGTAAATTGGCAAATAATTGAGCCGCACAAACTAGTAGCGTGTTACAATTGCGTGTTTCTACGCCACACAACAAGAGATACAGTTGTAATTAGCCTTTGCTTGTGAATTAGGCTACCAAAAAAATATATATATATTTGCCGTTGAAAAAGACGGTTTATTTTTGTCAGCACACCAGCAAAACAACGCTTAATTAACCCCTGGATGTAAATTGCGCCAAAGAATTGAGCCCCACAAACTAGTAGCGTGTTACAATTGCGTGTTTTCTACGCCACACAACAAGAGATACAGTTGTAATTAGCCTTTTTCTTGTGAATTAGGCCCACCAAAAAAAAAAATATATATTTGGCGTTGAAAAAACGGTTTAAATTTTTTTCAGCACACCAAACAAAACAACGCTTAATTAACCCCTGGATGTAAATTGCGCAATAGAATTCAAACAGCCCAAAAATGAAGTGGTAATTTTTATTGTAAAAACCCCTGTTTTTTTTAAATGAATACAACAGGAACTGGCTTAAAACCCACTAGGATATTGAATGTATATGCAGCTGCAGTGGACGCACACTGGAATACAGATCCAATAACACAAAAAATCAGAAAAAGAACATTCAGAGAACAGTCTCTGAGACAAGCTGAGACACCCCACAAAAAGCGCTGTGTATAAATCAGTTCTTCAGCAAGCGCGATCACCCACAGCAGCACCTTCCCTGTCCGTCCAGTGAGAGGAGTGTGAGCTCCCAGCGGCGCGCTCGGGCTTATAAAGAGCGGTGACGTCACAGAATCCCGCCGGACTCTGATTGGCTGCAAAACTGCACAGGTCAGGTAGGCTATGCCCTTCTTCCTCCCAGAGTGCTTAGCCCCATGTAACGCCCCTGTGCTCGCAGCCATTTTTTTCAATCAAAAGCACACTTCGTTCACCCGAAGGACCCCAAAGTTCGACTTCGTTCCGAACCGAAGTTTTCCTGAAATTCTAAACGAATTCCACTTCGTTAGAATCAATTCGCCCATCTCTAGTTGCGGTGTGATGGAACATGTTAAGGTGTGTGTGGGATAGACATTTTTTCTCCAAGTCTTGAGAGCAATTTAGCTTAGAAATAACCCATGACAACAACGAGGGATATGTGGGCAGACATCTTATCATATACATTATGACCACAAATGACCATAAAGATATGCATGTTAAAGGGAATGTGTCATCAAAAATAACTTATTATTTAACTCACATTTTTATGTTAAACACATTTTTAGGAATTTTTAGTTATGTTTTTTTTTTTTTTTTCCATATCACTTTCAGTATTTATTGATTCTTGTCCTGCAGTTTTCACTTTGGCCACTAAGCCTAATAATAGTCTGACACTTCCTGTTCTGTAGAGGGAGATTTTCAGTGTCTGCTCATGATCAGTAAAAGCAAGGTCAAACTGACCAATGTGTATTGATAACACAGGATCTACCAGTCACAAGATGAGATAGTCACAGCTCCCCCTCTCACCTACCTGCATAGTGATTTCTTCCTAGGTCACACAGTATGACTAGAAAACTCTCCTGTAGAAGTCTATGGGACAGAATCAGTCATGAAGCTGCTGTAAAGTATCTCTCTGACTGCTGTTAAAGCAGTGCAAGCAAGAATGTCTTCCTCACAATCGTATATAGAAATCTACAATCAGGAAATAAAAACGGCTAAGAGAAAAAGAATATGGATCAGGGTCTTGATTTAATAAGTAAAAAAAAAACATTGGCCACAGATTCCTTCAAGTATCAATCAATTGGTGTATAAAGCCCAGATAGAACACTATATAAGGCTGGTTGATAAGTTATTCTGTTGGCTGCAGTCATCATAGTGTAACTACGGGTAAGGTAACCTGGTGAGAATCATAAGTTAAACTCCTGTTCCAATGGACACATTTGCATATTTATCTTTCTGTACAGGATAATTCTATCTACCTGCCCTAATTAGTGTTTTATCTGGGCTACATATGCAGATTTTTACTATATTTATTACAGACTACGGTTTTGGGGTCTTCTGTGATATTTAAGTTTCCAAATACTACCCTGCCCCCAAATTCCACATATTTGAACTCAACTGAGCATCTGTGGGACCACTTTGATTGTCATGTTCGCTCTATGGATCCTTCAGCAGCTGTGGGATACAGTCAGCATGGCTCCAGATGCCTGTGGCATCCCACCAGGACCTTATTGGGCCACTCCCAGACTGCCCCACTGCTGTCTGTGCTACACATGACTATTAGTCTGGATATGACCTGGTGGTCGTTATTATGTGACTCAGCTATGTAACTGTAGTATATACACAATTGTGAGAAGTATTTGGTGTTTAGGAGTGTACAGCAAACAGATTTTTGAAATGGTCAAGGATAGAAGCATAAAGTCTGTTAGATAGTTACAAAAGAGGTCATCATGAATTAACAATGAAATTCCTTTGCTGGAAAACTCTAGTGTATTCAATAGTCTTTACCCGTAGAAATGTCTATGTAGTGGTTATTGTGTTACACATCTTCTGCTGAGGATAGATTATGTCTTAAGCTGGCCGTGCTCATCAATAACATCGGCAAGATTATGGCTGGATTTAACAAGGATCAATGAGAACTGCAATGTCCTAAGACATGAGTATCACCATTCTTTGTCCTTAGTGAGCTTTAAGATTGGAATATATAACAGACTTTATGTTCTTTTATACGTAGGGTTTGCCATTATTATAAAATATTTCATGGATAACAATATCCTTCAACATGCTCCATTCAAGTTGGATTTTGGCAGGACCAGCAGACAATCTAATGTGTATGGGGTTTATCGACTCTCACTAACAGCGGATGTTGGGCAAAATTTGGTTAAGACAGATACATTCTAACCCCCTCATCCTATTGTTCTCCACATCTGTGGAGACCGGCAGTAGGTTTCCTCCTCAGGACTGGGACAAGGTATTCTGTTGCTCTAGGCAAATATGGCACATAGCGACCCCCAATGAGAAATTTCAGCTCCATGCATGACTCCTTGTGCCCCCTTTCATGTCTGGGATGAAGTTGCGCCCTAGGTGGTCGCCTGCCTACACCTACCTGTCATCCCAGCCACCCTCCTACTCTATGCAGAACACATGTATACTTGGCCGAGTCAAGCTTGCATGTGTATGGGGATATTGGGTGATAGGTGATAGCTATCTTGTTTTGGCAGCCCATTTGTAGTACCGTGATGGGGCCAGAACAGGGCTATAGACTTCTACAGAGCAAATGTATTCCTAAGCATACTAAGTTTGCCCTATTTAGCAAATGTATACCGTACCTGCATTGGACGCAAACGCATGATCTAACATAAATGGGTGAAAAAAAAACACAATGTGAATGGAGCCTAAACAGTACTGTATGACCAAATTTCTATTTGCCAAAGCTGCAGCCTCAATTTTCTGTTGCCAGATAGCCGATCTACTAGGTTGGATTGAAGGAAGTAGATAACACTACAGAAATGTGACTGCAGCTCTGGATGTGACTGATGGATAAGTACCAGAGACTGAGCATTATATGGAGACTGTGAACCTGTGAATACAGCACTCCTAGCAGTATATGTAACACATCTCTTACCGTTTCTGGGAAAGGTGAAACTGAATGCTACCCGGACATCGGCTGTGCTACAAATGAGGGTCCGTACGGCATATCACTTGGGAGGCCGATATCTCTGCCTCCACAATCTCCAAAATCCGTTAACACTCGGTTCCTTCTCTTCACGAAGAACAACACTAAACAATATCAGGTAAGGTGTTCCTGATCCTTTTATTATTTCTTTATATGAGCACATTCCCCTCCTGAAATGCTATGAGCTACTGAAGTGTCTTGCTTCAGTGTCCTGATATATGAGTAATGCATGTCATATTGTACAAGAATGATACTCAGCAGGTAAGTATCCGCCAGACCAGATATACCAATTAAAGGCCATACAGCAGACAGATAACCGCTTGTTGTTTATTGGGGTTTGTAGGTGACAGCTCCAATGGCTTCATTGTGTCTCTATAGAAAACCCGATCCTTTGTTATCCCCATAGCTGACTCCTTTCACCTGGGTGACTTCCTAATAATTAAAGAAGCACTCATTATCCTACTAATGTCCCCATATTTCTATCACCGTCCTATGGTCTTACTCTTGTTCTCCAATCATCTCTTCTAATCCCCTCATTATCCTCCTCCCTTCCGCCATCATTATTCCATCATTCTTCTATGATTTTATCTTCCATTCTCTTTGTTACTGCAATGGCCCTCTGTTCATCTTTTCTCCATTATCTTCTTGCCTCCCTATATCTCTTGCTTTCTCTCCCTCTCCATATATTTACTACTATTTATATATATATATATATATATATAGTCCCATCATCTTGACCTCTCATGTTCTTTTATCCATCATCTCCTAGCCTCTCCCCATCCCTCTCCCATTCCCTCTACCCTTCCCCCTTCATATACTAGAATGATATATATATATATATATATATATATATATATACACTCCAATCATCCCCGTATCTTTCTGTATACTCCTATTATCTCCTCATCTTACCCTTCCATTCTCCACCGGTCTGTAGATGTAGTTACACACTGTGAAATGTCTCTGATGAATAATCTCCTCTTATGAGACTGCCTTTCTATTTTACAGGACTCATTACTATACATTTAGTTGAAGTCTTTCTTTATTCTAGGTTGTCAGCGCCAAAAATCTTTCTTCATGTTATGACTCTTATATGGACTGCAAAAGAAACACTGTGTTCATTGTCCATGGATACAAAGAAAAGGGTAATGACTCCTGGCTGGTGGAATTGTGCCAGGTAACTATGCAATAGATGTAGCCCTGACCTGGATGCTTCCCTCAAAGGCCCATTGTCCAATTCCTATTAAAAAAGGCCCAAAGAAATAATCTGGGGTTCAATACGGAAAACCCCCTCAGCCCCGACATGGGAAAGTAATAAATCTTCCTGGCTCAGCCAAATCTTGGTTGGTCATATTTGAAACCTATTAGATAGCGGTCCCCAAAATAAGCCGTTTTCTCTCTTTTTCCCCCATACACATGCCCTGATCAAATTTAAAATGAATCAGGGGGGAAACCATATTTATGGATGGGGGGACTGGTTGTTCCCAAACATTTTTTTAAATTGTATATGTTTTAAGGGGGTTTTTTCCAGCATTACAAAATGTATGGCCTATACTTTTAATTATTTCTTTTGGGGCCACCATTATTTCCATGGCAATTTTAAAACAAAGGGGGGTTCAAATTTTAACAGATAATAAAAAGGGCCCAAAGGAAAAAAAATGCAATATTATTAGAGAGGGGCCCGGAATTGTTCTAACGAAGGGGGGTTTTCTTTTAGAATTTCGGGGAAAATTTTTGGGGTTTAAAACGAAGTCGAACTTTGGGGTACTTGGGGTTGGGGAACGAAGTGTGTTTTTTGTTTTGATAAAAGGGCCCTGCGACCCACATTGGCGCTACAGGGGGGAAAGCCTCTGGGAGGAAAAAAGGGGCATACCCTTTGCAGGGAACATGTGCGAGATGAAGCCAATCGGGTGCCGGGGGATTCGTGACGTCACGCACTTTTAAAGGGCCCCGAGCGCGCCGCTGGGAGTCACACCCCTCTCACTGTACGGGTTGGGGGAAGGTGCTGTTTGCGGGTGATAGGCTTTCTGAAAAAACTGATTTTTATACAGCGATTTCTGTGGGGTGTCTCAGTTTTGTCTCAGAGCTGTTCTTAAATTTTTCTATTTCTGTTTTTTTTGGGGTATTGGATCTGAAACCCAAAGTGTGGCCCCACTGCAGCTGCTTTATACATTAAATTTCCAAGGGGGATCTAACCCCGGTTCCTGTTGTATTCTTTTTAAAGAAGAAAAGCGGTTTTTTTAAAATAAAAATCCCCACTTATTTTTGGCTGCGGGAATTCATTGGAAATTTTACATCCGGGGGGTTTTAATTAAGCGTTTTTTTTGCTGGTGTGCTGAAAAAAATAAACGTTTTTTTTAAACGAAAAATTTATATTTTTTTTTTTGGGGTAGCCAAATTCACAAGCAAAGGCTAATTACAACTGTAATCTCTTGTTTTTGTGGCGTAGAAAAAACCGAAAATTGTAACAGGGTTTCAAAGTTTTAATTTGTTTGTGGGGCCCTCAATTTTTGGCGCAATTTACTTTCCGGGGGTTAAAATTAAGGGGGTTGTTTTGCTGGTTGTTTGACAAAAAAAAAACCGTTTTTTTTAAAACGCCAAATTTTTAAAATTTTTTTTTGGTAGCCAAAATTCACAAGCAAAGGTTAATTACAACTGTATTCTTTTTGTGTGGCGTAAAAAACACCAATTGTAACACGTACAAAAGCTATTTGTTTGTGCGGTTTCAATTTTTTTGGGGCCCCTAATTTACTTTCCAGGGGTTAAATTAAGGTTGTTTTGCTGGTGTGTGACAAAAAAAAAACCGTCTTTTTCAACGCCAAATATTATATATATTTTTTTGGTAAAAATTCAAAAAGAAAAGGGGCTAATTACAACTTATCTCTTTTTTGGTGTGGCGTAGGGAAAACACGCAATTGTAACACGTTTTATAGTTTGTGCGGCTCAATTTTTTTGGGGGCCAATTTACATCCGGGGGTTAATTAAGGGGTTGTTTTTGCTGGTGTGCTGACAAAAAAAAACCCGGGGTTTCTTTTTCAACCCCCAAATATATATATATTTTTTTGGTAGCCTAATTCACAACCCAAAGGCAAATTCCCAACTGTATCTCTTTTTGGGTGTGGGGCGTGAAAAAGAAATTTTGGTAAAAACCGCACTTTGTTTGGGGGCGGCTCAATTCTATTGCGCAATTTACATCCGGGGGTTTTTAAAATTAAAGGGCGTTGTTTTGCTGCTGTGCTGACAAAAAAAAAACCTTTCTTTTTAAAAACCCCAAAATTATATATTTTTTTTTTGGTAGCCTAATTCAAAAGAAAAGGGGCTAATTACAACTGTATCTCTTTTGTGTGGGTAGAAAAAAAACGCCAATTGTAACACGCAATTTTGTTTGTGCGGCTCAATTCAAATTGGGCGAAATTTAAATCCAGGGGTTAATTAAGGGGTTGTTTTGCTGTTTGTGCTGACAAAAATAAACCGTTTTTTTCAACACCGAAATATATACTTTTTTCTTGTAGCTAATTCAAACAAAAGGTTAAATTTGAACCCTGTTTGTGTTTTTAAAACATTTTTTTAAAAAACCCAAAATTTTGCTTGAAAAAGGGACAAAATACAAGTAAATTTTTCCGGGGCCTTTTGGTGGGGGCGCAATTTATACCCCAAGGGGGTTACCCAAGTTGGGTTCTGGGTTCATTTGGGGGGTAAAAAAGGGTGTTTTTTTACCCATTTAAAAGAAAAGTTTTTCACCCAAAACAAGGGGTTTGAAACTTTTTTAGAAAAAAAACGTTTTGTCGGGACAGAGAGGTGGCAGGCTTTTGAAAACTGGGGGGGCAAAAAAAAATTTCTGAAAGGGGCCCCGGGTCGCCACAGAAAGGGGGGACGTCGCGCAGGGGTCACCGGTGGGGCCCACAACTGCCGTGTCATCTAGGGTGTTTTTGTTGTTCGGGAAACCCAAAAGGGGTTCTTGTTTGGTTTGACTAGGTTAAATCCTCTTCCTCCCAGATGCCCATTGACAACCCCAGCCAAGAGCCGGGGGGGGAACCTCAAAACAAAAAACTTAGTTGGCATGGAGGGAGGGGTCAGGGGCCCCTCCCTGTCCTAAAGCCCGCCTCTGTCCCATCCATTTCCCCTCAGCCAGGGTTTTACTATGTGGTTGGGTTCCGCCCCCTATATAGGAGGAAAACAATTTGAGGAGGGCAGAACACACCCTTGTGGCAGCAAAGGGAAAAGGGGGGGCCAATACCCCCAGCTTCTTGCAGTAGGGGGCCCAAGTATAAAATGTGGAGGTGGCTGGGGGGTTTGGGGGTGAAAAGGGTCAGCCTCGGTTTTACCAAGCCCGGTAGGGGACAGTGTAAAGAGGGAAACACAAATAGATGATGATGAGCCGACCCACTTGGGAGCCGGGTGAAGCAAGGGCTTCATCATCGTCAGGAGAAGGGGGGGTCAGTTTTGCGCGTCGGGCAGGGGCGAGCCACCCAAGGGGGTTTTTTGGGGGGTTCAGCAGGGAAGGCAGCATTTTGGTGGAGGGGACCCAAGGGGCCACGGGGTGGGAAAACCCGGGTTCGCAGGTCCAAGACATTTGGGCACGGGGGTTCTCAGCGGGGAGGCGGGGGGCCAGTAGTATCGTGCGGAGCGTTGGGGGTTTAAAATCAGCTACTCGGGGGGTGGGGCCCCAGTTCTTTGCTAAGACACCGGAGGGGGCCAAAATATGGGTAAAATGTGAATCTGGGGGCAGAAAGTGAAGCGGGGCCCAAAGGGAGCTAATTTGGGCCCCAAAAGGGCCCCCCTGCGTCAAAAACCTGCAGCGTCCCCAAACGGTTTGGCCCTTTGGGAGAAACTTTGGCTCAGTTGTGGTGGTCCACCCTTTGCCCTGAAAGCAGCAGCAGGGCCAGTGGCCGCATGCCATTTCAGCCATTTCAAGGTTTCCACCACCTTGCAAGGCAGCTGTTTCTCTTTGAATTCCTCTCCCGGCCGATGCTCCTGCCCCTCGCTACTCTTTGGCCCCAGCAGTCGTTCAGGAGGCGATTGAAAAAGAGACAACGTATGCGTCCAACCATCCTAAGGGCAGCAGTGACCGTGTCCTGCCCAAGTTGTTGGTACTGCGTCCCTCCCTTTAAAAAAGGGGGACTCGGGAACCATTCAGGGGAAAATAAGGGCCTTGTCCCGACCCGAGATGGAGATTTCCCAAAAGCCTTTAATTTTTTTTCCCAAAAAGGGCCCCAAGTCCCGGGGGCATTTCATAAATATTTTAGAACAAAAAGGTGGGTCGTCCTTAAAGCTTACCCGGTTTTTGGGTTCCAAGGTACAGGGCCCAGCGCGGAGTCTGGACCCTGTAACTACGGTCAGGGCTAGTACATGCCCTTTACGGACCACTGGGGGAATGTGCTTCCTGCCCCCGGGGACCCAAAAACTTGGACAGGAGCGCCCCTTTCTCCTCCACGTTTTTCAAACTTTATTGCTCCCGCCCAATTTTCCGCCTTTCCCCCTCCCCCCAACCCCCACCAAACCCCTCTCAGCCTCCAAAAAGTTCTGCTCCATATTCCAAATGTTTTGGGGGGGCAGCGGGGTCACGCCGTTTACACCTAGTTGCCTCGGCGAACGAAGTCACACAGGGGAGGAAAGGGTCCCCGGGCAGCAAAACCCAAAAAATCGATGTGTGGGGTTTTATTTCCCCGGGGGGGCCAACTTTTTTTAAAAAAATTTTGGGTAACCCAAAAGGGGGGGGACGGGGGGCAATTTGGGGGAGGCCAAAAAAAGGGGGGGGTTCCCGGGGCTTTTCAAAAACCCCGGGGGAAAAGGGGTGGTCCAGCGCCCTGCATGGCGCACGTGTTCAATTTGGTTGTAAAAAGGTTCCCGGGAAATCTTCCACGTTTTTTCAGAAAATTTGAAAAAGGCCCGGAAACTGTGCATGAAATTTTTTTCCTTGTACAAAGCCAAAAACACCTCCTCAGTTGAGCGGCAGAAAGGCCTACCCCAAAACGCTTGATATGCGATGTTTCCCCCGTGGGAAATTCCCGCCTGGGACATGTTTTGGGCCGACTGTTTTGAACAGAGAAAAAGGCCCTTAACGATTTTTTGATGATCAAAGGCCAGACAGAAGTACTCCCTGTGTTAACTTTGTGTCGGGGCCAAAAATGGCAGTTTAGGGGTGACACCTGCGTTTGTTGAGGCCCTTCGAAGGGGGGCCACGTTTTTTTGGGCAGTGCCAGGGGCTACGGGGATGAATAAAGGCATTCCACTGCTTATTTTTCCTTTGGGAACCCGAAAGCTGAAAAAAACGGGCTGGGCAGGGGACTGGGATTTTTGGGACTCACTGTGGCCACATGAGTCCCGGTGGGGAATGAAAGGAGGAGGAGGGAAAGGGGGAAGGAGGAAATTTGGGGGAGAAACCCTTTTTTTGGGGGAAATGGGTGGATTTTCTACCCCGGTGGGCAAGAGAGGAGGGGCAGGAGGGAGTGGAGGAGGGGGGTGGGATGAGGAAGGGCGAGGCAAGAGACTCCCAAGCCCGTGGGGAGTTTTACAGGGGGGAAATGGAAGGCAGGGAGCCCCTCGGAAGGGGCACCTTTTTGCGATGTTCCCGCGGATGCTTATTTGCCTTTTCTTTGTGGGCAGCCGGGAAAGTTTAGCATCCGGCAGAAAAGGGTGAAAAAACTGGCTCTTCCCCCTATTTTGGGCCCCCGGGTAAAGGGCCCAAAAAAGGGAGCCTTTTTCCCAGCTATTGAGAGGGAAGGGGAAACCTTAAATACTAAAGGGAAAAACCCCCCGTTTTAAACAAATTTGGGGCCCCTTTCCTATGTGCGGGGTCGTCCCCCCTCTGACAGGTTAGGCGGGGGGGTTTTCGCGGGTCACTTTCTTATTTCCGCCCCGGGTGTGGGGGAAGGTGGGGGGGTAGGGGCAAATACGGCCCATCGAATTAAACCTTTAAATCTGGAGTTACTAATGAAACAGGGTTCCTTCACCCCCCTAGTGAGGAGGGCAGTCACCAGCAGCAGGCCCGCGGGAGAGGGGCATGGAGCATTCCCCCCGAACCCCAAAAAGGGTTTTGGCCTACTTGGACAGCCCTCTGCCACCCCAGTTAGGATCGCTGGAACCCATGGGCAGCCCCAAAATGGGTTTTGTGGCCGCAAATTGCCGAGTTTGCGTGGGGGGAAGCTGTACCCGCCCGGCCGTAGTTTTGGGAAACAGGGCGGGTGTTCAGTGCGGCGGGGGGGCCCTGTTTCCCCAAGGGGGAACCCCTTGTCCCCGGGGAAAAGTTGAACGAAATGACCTTTGTCAAGATGAATCCCGGCGTGGTCGGCCAGGATTTTCCCCCACACCAAAAGCCTTAGGCGTCAGTCGGGGTTTTTTAAAATAAACCGCCTCAGCCACTATTTGATTTCCGCCCCCCGCCTGATTTCCAAAAATTTTGCTGTAGTTTTTTCCATCTTTCCTACCACCGTTCTTTACCAGGGGCTGGTTTTGCCACCCACCCCAAAAAACTCTGTCATTGGGCCCCTCTTTTGTTTCTCATGTGTGCTGCTTTTTGCTGTTGCCCTGACACCACACTGGTTTATTGGGCCACTCTGCGGCCCCCCGGTTTCTCTTTTGCCACCTTCCCGAATGTTTATTGTGCCACTCTTGCCTCATTTCTGTTGCTCCCGTCATCAAACCCCCCTCTCTGTATTGTGCCACTTTCCCGACCCCAAAGCTGCCCGCCGCCGTGACCTCCGCTCTCATTTATTGTTTCCGTCGTTGGCCCCAAAACTATTTTTCCACCTGCGAATGTCATTGTGCCAATCTCTGACCTCATGGTGCTGCTTTGAACCCCCTGTGTGCCCTCCACACTTTTGTCATTGTGCCACTGTCTGGCCTCATGCCCGCTGCCGCCGTGAAACCCCCACACTGTGGATTGTGCCACTCTGTGGCCTTTAAAACTGTCTTGCCGCCTTTCCCTAATTCATTGTGCCACTGTCTGCCTATTTTCTGCTTTCCGCCGTGACCCTCCACACTGGGGTGGGTTGTGCCACTCTGGGCCTAAATCCCTTTTCCCCCCCGCCTCCATAATGTCATTGTGCCCCTGTCTGAAACCCCTACTGCTGCTGCCCTGAACCCCCCACGGTTTTTATTGTTTCCCCTCGTGGCCCCAAAAAACTGTTTTTTCCGCCTCCATAAAAGTCATTTGTTTCCATTTCCTTTACCTCATTTTGCTGCCCCCGTGACCACCCCCACTGGGGTGATTGTTTCCACCTGGGGCCTTTAAAACTGTCTTCGCCTCCATAATGTTATTGTTGGGCCCCTGGTCTGACCTCATACTGGGTCCGGCCCCTGACCTCCCCCACTGTGTGATTGTGCCAATCTGTGGCCTAATACTGTCTTGGCCCCCTCCATAATGTTTATTGGGGCCCCTGGGCTTTACCTCATACCTGCTGTGCCGTGAACCCCCACCGGTACATTGGGGCCACTCTGTGGCCCTTAAAAATGTTTTGCCGTCCATTAAAGGGCATTGTCCACTGCCTGACCCCAACTGGTGCCGCCGTTTACCCCAACCCCCTGTGTGATTGTGCCCCCTCTGTGGCCTAAAACTGGTTTTTCCGCCCCCCCAGGGAAAGCCATTGTGCCCCGGGCTGACCCCCATACTGCTGCCGCGTGACCTTTTTCCCCACTGTTTTGATTTGCCACCTGTTTCCCAATTCTGTTTTGCGCCTCCCCGAATGTCATTGGGCCACTGCCTGACCCCATGTGCTTTTTGCCTGGGCCCCCAAAATGTGTGATTGGGGCCCCCTTGTGGGGCCCAAAAACGTTTTTGCCGCCTCCGAAAAGTCATTGTGCCCCATTTACCTCATGCTGCGTGGCTGCCGCCGTCACCCACACTCTTTCCCCTAATGTTGCCCCCTGAGCTTTTCAGTTGTTTTTTTTTTTAAACTTTCGGGTAGCATGGGCTTTATCCCGGGTACTTCCCGCTTGAGTTTTTGGTCAGTTTTGGGCCCCCCCTTTAAATGCCCGGGAAAATTTTTTTTTTAAATTTAAGGATTTAAGAGCGGGGGGCAGTCATGTGGTTCTTTCTAAAAAACAAATTGTAAGAAGACCAAACCAAGGCCCCCCTCTGCAATTTTTTAAGCATGGCAGGGGGTCTGGGGAGCCTGGAAAAAAGCTGTTTTTTTAAAATGATTCGTGCCGAAGTTAAATTTGGTCCGAAAAATTTTGTCGGGGAAAATTTGGGAAGTGACCGAAAAACCCAAATTTTTTAGAAAAATTTGGCCCTTCTTAAATATTATCACTGAATAACCAACCAACTGACACAGGAGAGAGGGCTCACAATTTACAGTGGAACCTAGGGGTCTATATGCCTGCAACCCTGCCAGTCAGCTGACAAAAGAGAATGTGGGTTAGCAGAGTAATAATAATAATAACCTTTATTTATATAGCGCCAACATATCCGCAGCACTTTACAAATTCAGGGGTAAACATACAGTCATTACACATTAAAAGTACTTACAAATGAGACACAAGGTGTGAGGGCCCTGCTCGTGAGAGCTTACAATCTATTAGGGTGTATGGGTGAAACATACGGTAAGAAGTGCCAAGTTTACAATGGTCCGGCCATGTTTCATAAATAGGGGGTGGTTTACATGAAAAATGGATGAACCTGCCACCCAGACTGTACATCTATATACAGATAAGTGCCTGTGAGTGCCCAAGTGTAGGGAGTGACAGGTGTGTGTGATAGCAGTTAGGGATCTTGGTGGGCCAGACCGAGAAGATGTATTTTCAGGGCCCTCTTAAAACTGTGAGGGTTGTGAATGTGCCTGATTGCCCACGGTAGCATATTCCAGAGAATTGGTGCCGCACGTGTGAAATCTTGGAGACGGGCATGGGAGGTTCGGATGATTGATGAGTGTAACCTGATATAAGCAGCAGAGCGGAGAGAGCGGGTCCGGTGGTAGACAGAGACGAGGGAGGTGATGTAGGGAGGAGCAACGCTGTGGAGAGCTTTCTGGTGGAGAGTGATGAGTTTATGGTGTATTCTGTACTGAGGGGGCAAGCGATGCAGTTACTGACATTGGGTAGAGGCATCAGTATAGCGGCTGGAAAGAAAGATGAGCCTGCCTGCTGCATTCAGGACAGATTGAAGAGGGCAGAGTTTGCACAGAGGGATACCGATTAGTAAGGAGTTACAGTAGTCAAGACAAGAAAGAATAAGGGCCACAATGAGAGTTTGGCCTTGTTCACACGGCTTATTTTGGGACGGATTTCAGCCGCATTACACGCCGTATTTGCGCTGCAATACAGCTGAAATCTGTTCCAGTCATTACGGTAATCCACAGTTCTCATAGAGAACTATGGATTCCTTCTCGGGGAGAAAGTGACATGCACATTATTCCGGCGGGATACGCGCCATGGATAATGGCTGTCTATGGGACCGGTGAGCTGACGCTCCCGCCCCGTACACACGCCGTAATTGCGGGCGAAATCCGTCCCGCAATTACGGTGTGTTTAAGCCATGTGAATATCGCCTTTGTTTCCACAGTGCCACATAGTAGCCACTAAGGATAAATGCCCAACAGCCTGATCTCCTAGGATCATGTCTCATTGCAATCAGAACATAACAGCCTTCAAGTACAGTTTGGTTTTACGTTGTCAAGGAAAGTAAGGGTGACATGTATGAACGGGGCTGCGCCAGAAGTCTGGCATCTTTTCAGCCCGACACTTAGCGCAGCCCCATTTGCTATATTTTTATATCGCCTGTATTCCAGTATCAGGCGCATTACAGAGCGCCCACAGCACTTTGTAATGCGCCTGATTTTGGGGGACGTGCGGGAGTCTGGGCGCACTAGAACTGTAGGAAGCTTTAGATTTATAGCTTCAGTACGGCAATTCTAAGCGCATTACTCCTGGAAGAGGTAAACTACTTTCAAAGTGGTTTTCCTGAGCCAGAATTGTCGTGTTAGCGCTAGAATGCACTCGATTTAGGACCTGTAGACCGGGTTCATAAATCAGGCGCATTTTACACTATTATAATGCACACAAAATTTGACGTCTAAACGGCAAAAATCATACATGTCGCCCTAAGCCTCTGATGTAAAACTTCTCATGTATCCTGAAAGTCTTGATTATATTACCTATTATGTTTTTCAGCAAATTTGATTGTATTATCTCTCAACTTTATCCATATCATGTTAATGCAATGCACATATTAGTTACAAGTTATCTTAAAGGGGATGTATAGCTTCCTTACTTCAGCTGAGTCACACATCTCTTAGCTTCCCAGCTCTGTGAATGCAGGGGCGTTTCTTCCCCTCCCAGCTGGATGACATCATCCCCCCTTCACTGCTGGCCTGAGTCTCCCCCTCACCAATCCCCCTCCTCCACACTCACGTATTAGTTCACTTATCACAGTGTCTATCCCTATCAGTCTTATTTGATAAGTGATGTATTCATACCACAGGCTGCATTCAATCTAATCTGAGCACTGATCTCTCACAGCTGGAGATGTATTACAGCTTTCTAAGAATGGCACAGATCTGCAGGTATGCAGGAGATTTAGGCACAGGGATAAAACTGTCATGTTTTCTCATTGTACAATCTGCTTCAGTCTGTTTCTGCTAGGTGTGGAGACAGAAAATGCTACGGCCCCTAACTCTGAGTCAGACACACAGCTCCGTGAATAGACCCAGGGGCTGTACAGAATGTAAATGAGCTCTCAGCTAGTGAATTGCAAGGAGGAGGGATTCGACCCACACTGGATATCAGTGTAAATAAAAACACAAGATAAGGGACACTGTGAGAACAAGACAGCTTTGCTAATGACATCCAATTGCAAAGTTGTTTGTTTTCACTGTCCCCTTATTCTGAAGACCATTTAATGAAACGATATCACAACCTTTTAAGGCTGATTACTTGACCTTAGATATACCACATTTTCTTATGAATTAGATCAGTATAACTATCAGAAATCACTACACAAAACAACTACTGACTAAAAAGAATTGCTTTTATTAAATAAAAAGTGAAAATATTTAAAAAACACACCAATTAATAACAGGGTTACACAGAAGCCAATAAAACAGATATGAATCGGTACAGATTTCATTCAAGTGAAACAAAACGTAATATTATATTGAAACTGTTCATGATATCTACTTATTAAACCACATTCAATAGTATGGGGTAATTGTAATAGGGTAATCTAAAATCAAGTGACACAAAATACAAATCCCCAAACACATATGTTAAACTATTAACCCAAAGAAACCATGAACAGTCTTACCCAATCTCATATACCTGTAATGGCTGCCGTGTGTGAACACAGTCCCGACGTGCATTTCGCGTTGGCTTTCTCTGGGGATCCATATCTGTTTTATTGGCTTCTGCGTAACCCTGTTCAATTACTAATTGGTGTGTTTTTAAATATTTTCACTTTTTATTTAATATTTAATAAAAGTAATTCTTTTTAGTCAGTAGTTGTTTTGTGTAGTGATTACTTGACCTTATCTGAGACATCCGTAACATGCAATTGTTGGCAATGCTGGATGCTTATGGTAAATTATTTATTCCCTGATCAACCTTTATACAGACAGTCCCCGAGTTATGAATGGGACAGGGACTGTAGGTTTGTTCTTAAATTGAATTTGTATGCAAATTAAAACAGGTATATTTATTAAATGTAACTCCTCCACAAAAGGTTTGTTTTTAGTTTTGGATAGTGCAGGGAAGAGTTTTTACATTTGTTTTGCTCTTAAGAAGATTTCACCTCATATGCTACTGTGGCATGCAGGAACTTGTCGTTCCACAGCTACTATCTGCTGCAGCACATGGAACTTCAAGTGCCAGCATACCCCATAAGTCTCCGTTTCTAAGTCAGAACATTGTAAGTCGGGGACTGCCTGTATTTGACAGGAGATAGGTGGTGGAGGTATATGCCTACAACTGCATTAGTATTTTGTACTTCATAGTTCTATGTTTTAGTCCTGTCATATGGCTATATAAGAAACCTAGGGATCCATTGGAGCATTTTTAGGTCTAGGTTCCAGATTTGGGTTAACCATCTAGATGCTGTGGCCACTACTGACCTTGGTATCTAAGGGGTTAAGCGTCTGGGTTTGGAGCTAGCTTCACTTCCAGCCTCTGCAGCAGAAGCCTTGCTGTACATTACAGGCACAGCTTCTGAAACCCAATCCATTCAGCTGGCCCGGGTTACTTGCCAAGTCTCATGGCAAGAACTCCCCTTTTCCGGGAGTCTCCCAGTTGAAACGGGAGAGTTGGCAAGTATGTATTAAGTCATTTACTATCACTTTGATGAAGAAACTTGCAGATATTGCTAGGTAAAGACAGTACTGATTGGATATTGTTACAATGTGTAGAGATATGTCCCCACCTCAACCCCTATGTCTAGGAGAAAAGGTAATGCTCAGTTGTCAATGTGTATTTTCAGGTAATGCAGAATTGTAAGAAAAGATGTCCAAGAACTGTTATTTAATTGGACGTAGAGCCAGCTTGAGGAGTATGCAATCAGCTTAGAATGTAGTCACACAGCCCGATTTTGCGATGTCAAAAACTATGCCCGTTTTTACCACGATTTGCCAAAGTTTTGCAATGCAGTAACTGACTATGAAGTTTTTACAGGTGAAACAGAAATATTAAGATATTTGACTTGTAAAAAGCACATACCAAAACTATTACATCAAAAAACCAAATTGTTGTGAAAAACACATGCGGTTTTTCCAGGTTTTGAACCGCACTGTGTGAATGCGTCCTAAAGGAGGTATCAACAGGAAACAATATACTGTATAAAGCCAAATAGTTAGACATTATTTAGCAATGAAATTAGAGAACTTCATGGAGCTGTTTGGTAACTGAATGTTGGCACTATTTGGGCACTGCATGGGTGCATTGTGTACCATCGCTACTTAGGCACTATACAGTATATAATGTTTGCAGTGCATGTTGAATGCAGCACTGTCTGTCATTGTTGTGTAGACAACTTTATGGAGGTGTTTTTTGACAAACACATAATATTGTTTTGACACTGTTCATTAGGTAATGTATGGTATAGTCACTTGTATACTGTGTGACCGTACACCTTACAAGTGCATCAACAAAAGGTACATCAAAGGGGTTGCCTTGTTTAATGCAAGGTTAGCTGTTAGTACCACCTTCTATGTCATCTAGTTCTCATCTCACTATGACACAGTCCCTCTGAATGTGGCTAGGGGTGCAGTAGGAATGCATGACAGTCTTCCTCTTCTTCCAGTGGAATGCAAATATAGAAAAACCTCCCTCTCTCCTGGCCACAAGTCTCTCCTCCCTTCTTTCTGCATGACCCCTTTCTGTAGGAGGCAAGTACCCTCTCTCTGAGGCCTATACACAACCAGTCAGTATTTTCCTCTTCTCCTCCATGTTGCTTAGGTACACAGAAGAAAGAGGTGCTAGGAGATGTAGAGTAATGCACCTGAAGGAGCAGAGGTGCTGATACTTACTTCTGTGACTCTCTACTTGGCTGCAGCATCCACCTAGGGCTTCATCCACATCCACAGCCCCCGCCCGTTACCATATCAGCAGACTCCTTTTTTTTTAAACATTATCAAGGCTCCTGACATTAGTAATGCCGATACTTCCCTAATTGCGACCTTTAATCCACTGCAGACAATGCTCCACTTTCAAGGGTAACATGTTATTGTGGAACAACCTCCCGCAAGTACTGTGTGTGAACCCGCTAAAACGTTCTTTCAGACAATTTTAGGAGTGGAAGATGACAACTGCATATGTGTGGACTGGAGTGGAGGATCCAGCGCCATTTATCCCCAGGCAATGAATAACGTCCAGGTGGCCGGGGCAGAAATCGCCTTTTTTATTAAAACCATTGTGGTGAGTAAAGTCGAACTGCCCAGGGAAGTACACAAAAACTGATTAATATCTATCCCTGTTAGATCCTGTACTTACATGCTGTGGCTGAGAGTATATTACTTACCTTTGTTTCCTACTATTATGAATCATTTAACATGGACTGCTATAACTGGTCATACATGTGGGACTAAATGTCCTGAAATGATCAATATTTTATCTTGTTGCCTTTAGAAGAATCTCAACTGTTCACTGTCTAAAATCCATTTGGTTGGTCACAGTCTTGGGGCCCATGTAGTTGGTGAAGCTGGAAAAAGGCTACTGGAAATTGCAAGAATAACAGGTACGATCTAAACCAAATTAACTATACAGCAGTGATCAATAGTTGTTTTTCTTGAAAGAGACATTGACTATTCTCAATCTAGTGACAGATACGGGACGTAATATGTCATATATGGCACATGGTCTGCGATAACACGAGAGGGACTGTTGTCGATAGCTGCCGAAACATCAACTGAATTTTCCTGTTCTTAATATATATTTATTGACTGTATTCTTTGGTTACTCACTCATATGCCAAATGCTATAATACCCCTAGGTACATACGGCCCCTATGTACAAGATTATAACTACTATAATCGTTCTCCTTATGTACAAGAATGTAACTGCTATAATGCTGCTCCTATGTCCAAGAATATAATAATACATAATATAATATACATAATAAATATGTTTAAATACATCAAAGGTCAATATAGAGATCTCTCCCAAGATTTATTTATACCCAGGACTGTATCTAGAACAAGGGGGCATCCTTTACGTCTTGAGGAACGAAAGTTTCTACATAAACATAGAAAGGGATTCTTTACTGTAAGAGCAGTGAGACTATGGAATTCTCTGCCAGAGGGACTTGTCATGGTGAATTCAATAACCGAGTTCAAAAAGGGTTTGGATGCATTTCTGGAGCGTAATAATATAACAAGTTACAGTGACTAGGATTCAGGAGAGGGGTCATTGATCCAGGGATTTTTCTGATTGCCAGATTGGAGTCAGGAAGGAATTTTTCCCTAAAATGAGGACAATTGGCTTCTACCTCATTGGGGGTTTTTGCCTTCCTCTGGATCAACACCTTAGCACAACAGGCTGAACTAGATGGACGACTTGTCTTTTTTTAGCCTTACAAACTATGAAACTATGAAACTACTATAATACTGCCTCCTATATACAAGAATATAACTACTATAATACTGCTCCCTATGTACAAGAATATAACTACTATAATACTGCTCCCTATGTACAAGAATATAACTACTATAATACTGCTCCCTATGTACAAGAATATAACTACTATAATACTGCCTCCTATGTACAAGAATATAACTACTATAATACTGCCTCCTATGTACAAGAATATAACTACTATAATACTGTTCCTATGTACAAGAATATAACTACTATAATACTGCCTCCTATGTACAAGAATATAACTACTATAATACTGCCTCCTATGTACAAGAATATAACTACTATAATACTGCTCCTATGTACAAGAATATAACTACTATAATACTGCCTCCTATGTACAAGAATATAACTACTATAATACTGCCCCCTATGTACAAGAATATAACTACTATAATAATGCCCCCTATGTACAAGAATATAACTACTATAATACTGCCTCTATGTACAAGAATATAACTACTATAATACTGCCTCCTATGTACAGGAATATAACTACTATAATACTGCTCCCTATGTACAAGAATGTAACAGCTATAGGGCTGCTCCTATGTCCAAGAATATAACTACTATAATACTACTATTTTTGGTGCAAGTCGTGCCAGAATTTTTGATTTAATTACTTACAAATTATGACTTATTTCTCATAAATTCCTTTGTCATTTTTTATTTAGTTATTTCTTGTTTGTTATTGAGAATTTTGATGATGGTATCAATAAATGTATTATTTTTTGGATATTTTCTCTACAGTTCTGGATGCAGCATGGCCTGGCTTCGAGAATGAATCTGACGAAGTTTCAATCGATCCTACTGATGGCAAATTTATTGTGGCCATTCACACAGATATAGGTGCAGTTTGTTTCTACTCCAAAATAACTGTTCAGGATAAAGAAGGGCAATTATTGTGGGTTTTGAGACTGGGCATTTGTATAAATAGTGTAGCAAAAATTAAGTTGCTGTAAACATCAAAATGATGGTGAAGCCATTTGTAAGAGGGGCTCAGCCAGATGTGATAGCCTTGCAGGGAATTGCTTGTGTATAGGGCAGTAACTCCATTGGCGGGTGGTGGTATTGCGAGGGGGCCTAGTTTTGACCACCTCAACCTCATTGTAAGTGATGGCATAGCGTTGAAGGCTTGGTGGTTACAAAAAGTTATATACAAGGTAAAGAAAGTGTGATTTTTCTCATGACGAGGCACAAACCTAGCTGCACAGATGGCTCTGATGCGGTTTGCTCTAAACAAGAAGTCTCTGACTCTAGCTCTGTGCTTTAGGGGCTCATAATAAGCAGATTGTCTATTAACTCCTGTGATCAGGACTCTCTCTTTATTCAGCCCCTTATTACCATTGCACATTAATGCCTTTGTTTGGACTAGGAGGTCTTAGAGTAGGAATCGCTTGTGGTCTCTGTGCTCCGTGACCCACACAGGAACTTTCTGAGGTACACAGCTGGCATTCTACAGCAGGTCACAGCCTCTTACATGTTACTTGGTACAGTCCAACTAATGAATATATTTAAACAAGGTAAATAAAGACTAATACCAAATACATTGCTGTTCTGATTTTGCTTTGTTTAGGAGATTTTACCCCTTGCTTACACAAGCTCTCCTAAGTTACTGACCATCTCTCTCTGTTTTTATTGCTCCAGCTGTCCTGTCCAACCATGGTGATGTCACTCCCTGCTGTGTCTTATCTCCAGCACAGGAGCATGTTTGTCTTTGGTACTGACAAACTTTAACCCTTTAGAGCTCTGTAGCGTTGTGCACTACAGTTTACAAACCCACAGCATTTATCACTCAGGATCAGCTAGAAATAGCAGAGCTCATATGTCAATCACTGGTATAGGACCCCCACCCACAGCCTGACCACAAAGTGAGACTCTCAAGGTGGTTGGGAAGCGCAGGCTCTATGAAACTGTATGATGAGAAACCCCTATTAGAGGCTCAGCATGCTAGCCAACTCATAAAAGCAGTATGGCACAATAACACTTCATTCAATCACAAGATTATATCAAAAATCCTTTTCTGTGTCTGAAATTTGTGCCACAGCACCACTTTCTACAGAACAATAACTTTTTTGCACCTATACCTATAGGCCTAAGTGATGGTTAATTTTTTCTGGACGGAAGTGTACTTTCTATTGGTCCCATTTTGGGATAGATGCGACTTTTGTGATCACTGTTATTCCAATTTTTAGGGGACCTGAAATTACCAAAAGCCCACAATTTTTACATTAGGAATTTCTTTCTTCTATGGTGTTAGTAGTATAATGTTGTACCGTGTTAGCCATAGAAAGTAGTAGAAGAGTGAAGAAATCAGGCGATACCTTTTAGAGGCTAACTGAGTATATTTGATGGTGAGCTTTCGAGAGAACTAGCTCCCTTCTTCAGACATGATATCATCATGTCTGAAGAAGGGAGCTAGTTCTCTCGAAAGCTCACCATCAAATATACTCAGTTAGCCTCTAAAAGTATCGCCTGATTTCTTCAATCTTCTTCTATGGTGTTAAGCATACAGGATAAATGTTATATTTTGATATTGTGTAACTTTTTTTTTATTTGTAAAAATGGCAAAAGGGGGGTATTTTGAACCTTTAATATATATATATATATATATATATATATATACACACACACACACATATATATATATATATATATATATATATATATTTTATTTATTTTTTTACTTTAACATTGAGTCCCCCTAGGGGGGGGGGGGGGGCGATCATTTGTACAGCCTATTGCATTGTATAAATAATGCAATGGGGTGCACAAAGATGGCGGCCACGACTGCGATCGCCATGGTATCTATGGGTTAAACGGCACGGAATGGAGCTCTCTCAATTTCATTCTGTTATCGGTGGGTGTCAGCTGCAATTAGTGGCCGTCGTTCACCGCCAGTTTCCGCTGCAAAGCCCATTACCGACACTGGGACATAAGTCTACATCCAGTGCCGTTAAGGGGTTAATACCACATGCCAGCAAGATTTGACTGAAGATTATTTAGCAGACACTGCATCCATCCCTGCTTTTGGCGTGGGTGGTTATGACCCTTCCTCCTTGGACAGGAACATGGCTGCAGGGTATCACGGGGCATGGATAGATGGCCCAGAGAAGGCCAACTTACCATACCAAGGTGCTGTGTCCTCCATGGAAGCCAGGAGACGTGCAGCAAGCAGCAGCCACGCGAACGCCGGAAACATGGTGATTAGGCTCTGCCTCCAAACACTAACCTGGGTTGCAGAAGGCCCTGCCCCATCCTGGGAGGGGCCTGGAACCAATTGGGAGGCCCAAGGGAGTAACAAGCCCAGGAAAGGGTGTGGCCTATTTTGCAGCCTAGGCCTCACAGAAGCCGGGGACCAGATTTAAAATCGCAGCCGTGGCCCGTCAAAATGGCCCCGTTGCACCAAAAAGCAGGCAAGCCGTGCCCACAGCCCCTGAGGGAACAATCTTACCCCCATCAGAAAGTGCTAAGCCTGAAGGTGCGGTACCATGGTGGAAACGCAGTGCTACTACAATGGTTGTCCAAAAAAAAAAAAAAGCACAGCAGGCCAGACATGCCCTTCTGCCTCATGCCAACCAGGAGGAAGAGAGGGAACATGCTCCTAAACCTCACAAGACCCCAATGCTGAGAAAACCGCTGCTGGGGTGCCACAGGAAAATGGAATTCCGAGGTCCTCCAAGTCCATCAAAAGAAACAGAGACCCCCAACTACCCACAAACAGAGAAAGGTGGTGTACTAACCGATCCAAAGTCTTCAAGTGTTGGGGCATCAGCCTTTCGGTACCACACACCTGGAGGTGGGGTTACCGGAATCCAAGGAAGAGACCGTGGAGGTGGCAGGTGGGGACGGGTGAGCAGCGCAAGGAAGATCAGCCAGCTAAAAAAATCACTGGTTTCCTGACGCCCTCAGTGGTATCAGAGTCACAGTGAAAACACACGTTGACGATCCCCCAGAAAGGTGAGAGCCAGAGCCTCTATCACCCCCTGAAAATAAAATAAAAAAATAAACTAGGCAGAGCTGCAAAACAGCATCTGCCTCCTACACTAGGCTGAGAACTGATTAGCCTGGTGTCAGCAGGAGGGATATAGTCCATCAGGGCGGATCCAACACGGTTGGTCTCCACCTAGTGTCAGCCTCCTAGACAAGGGCCTATACCCAAGGTGCTGTGTCCCCCAATGATATTGACAAGAAAGTTGTTATTCTTTTTAAAAATACTAAAACATAATGCAAACTTTACAAATTTCGTTTCACCAGAATCGTACCAACCTGCAGATTACAGATAACATTTTTACCCAATAGTAAATTCCATAAAAACTAACTCTCCATAAAAATGGTGCAATTGCATTTCTTTGTTTTTTATTTTCATGATCTACCCCACATAGAATTTTTTGGGGGGTTTCCCAGTACTGTATATCGTACAGTCAATGGCACCATTCAAAAGTACATCTTGTCCCATAAAAAAAAAGTATTCATATGGCTATGGAATAATGAAAAAAGCTAAGACATTCGGAAAGCAGGGAGGAAAAAACAAAAAACAAATAACCAAAAAAAAAAGCTGTGTTAGGGGTTAAAAAACAATGGGGGATATGAAGAAAGGAATTACACTTCTCCTTTCAACTGCATCCACTTTTGGCTTTGGCTCAAACAACTGCAGGGTTCTTTCTCACAAAAAAATGCAAGGTGTGAAGCAATCCTAATGGTTCAAATAATTTGCTTGTGTCTTTGTCTTTTCAGGTCCACTTGGGTTTGGGATGAAAAAATCCATTGGTCACAAAGATTTCTACCCAAATGGAGGAAAACTAATGCCGGGATGTGGTGTGAGCCAAATCAAGAACGTGTGGAACGCTACAAGCCTTTTGGATGGTAAGTACACTGTGACAAAAGCTAACCTATTAGTTGTGTATAAAGATAACAGGTTCTACTCTGCTCCTTTAAAAATATCCAACTATTAGGGTATGTTCACACGGCTTATTTTGGGGCGCATTTCGCCGCGTATTTTGCGGCGTACTGTGCTTAATACGTGGGGAAATGCGCCCCATAATTAAGGTAATCAATTGCTCTCATAGAGAACTATGGATTATGCCTCCATGCAGTAATGCATGTCTATGGGGCTGCAGGAGTACGCAGTATCAGCGCGAGCTCACGACAGACACGATTTACTGCGGTGCATATTGCACGCGCCGCAGTACATCGTGTGAACATACCATTAGTAGGCTGGACTCTGAAAAAGCCATCACATATTAGAACATCCTCCAGCATCATAGCGCCCATAAGGCTATAATTTGCAACCCAGTAATGGGCAGTATCACATTCAATTAGGCTATGTCTTCACTGCGCACATTTTCAGTCATTTTTTTTAGCATTTTTCATTTTTTAAAACTGCTGAAAAATGACTGAAAACAAACCCCATAGACTTTAAGGGCTTGTTCACTTGACGTTTTGGGATACGTTTTGGGATCCATGTTGGATCCGAAGATCGCATCCCAAAACACTGCGTCGATCGGATCCTAAACGGATCCAACACGTATCCATCACGCAGCTGCATGTTTGGATGCGTGTTGGATGCAGCAGGTTTGCACCCTACAGTTTATTATAGGGCTCCTGCTGCGTCTTTCGGATCAAGAATTGATATGTCAATTCTTGGAACGGATCCGAAAGACGGATCCAAAAGAAGCAATGAGACACGCATCTGTGTTCACTCGTCTGGACGCTGATGCGTGTCTCATATTAAAAGCAATGTAAATCACATTGCTCATTATTAGATGCGTGTTTGCGTCCGTTTGGGGTCAAACAGATCCAAATGCGCAGCTAAAAGCGTGTGTTCACACGCAGTAAATACATTGTGTGAACATACCCTAATAGTAAAAACATTCTGTAGTGTCCATAGAACTTTTTTTTTCTGCTCATTTTTACTGCTGGTCATGAAACATGTTGCAAAATACGACAGAGCAGGGCAGAAAATTTACTATTGGAGTCTAAAAAGTGCTGGACTTTTTTGGCGCATTTTTTGTCAAATATTTAGCTTTTTTGCAGAAATCCATAGCAATTATAATGCCGTGCATTTCTGAAAAAAAAGTGTTCAAAAATGCGCAAACAATGCACAAAAAAAGCGCAGCTTTTTCAGCAGCTTTTGACAGGTAGTGGACAAAAAACTCAGTTTTATGAATGTTTTTAGGATTTAGTTTTCAGTGAGTTTTTTATCCAATTCCGTGTAGATCTAGACTAAGAAATAGCGGTCTTGGGAACCGCTTGTTACTAAAGGTATGTTCACACGGCTGATCTGGACACTGATTCTGAAGTAGATTCAGCACTGAATCTGCCTTATATTTTGTATAGTTGAAAATCAGCCTTGTTGTTAATACACCACTGATTTTCCTCAGTGCTGATTTCTTTTCAGCACTGAAAAAGAATTGTTATGTCAATTCTTGAGGCAGATTTTGCACTGAATCCTCACCTCACATCATAGTATATAGGAGGCTGAACTTCTGTCCCTGAAAATCAGACAGATTTCAGACAAGGAATCAAAGCTGATTCAGCGCTGAAAATCAGCAGTGTGAATGTTCCTTAAGGGGCTGTTCACATGGCGTTTTGCGATACGATTTTGGATCCGTGTTGGATCCGAAAATCGCATCCCAAAACACCGCGTTGATCGGATCCAACATGTATTCAACATCCAGCTGCGTGTTTGGATGCGTGTTGGATCCAGAAGGATCGCACTCTATAGTTTAAAATAGGGCTCCTGCTTTCGGACCAAGAATTGACATGTCAATTCTTGAGACGGATCTGAAAGACGCAGTGAGACACGCATCGGAAGTCACTCGTGTGAACGCCGATGCGTGTTTCATAGTAAAAGCAATGTAAATCACACTGCTATATATTAGATACGTGTTTGGGTCCGTTTGAGGTCTGACAGATGGATCCAAACATGTATCTAAAAGCGCATGTTCACACGGACTCAACACGCTATGTGAACATAACCTAACAGTGCACTTGCTCTTATGCTATCCCTTACAGCTGATTTCTAATCACTAACAGCGGTACACGGCAGCACACCTGCGCAAAGCACTTTGGAACCTTGCCTGTTTCTTATAAGGGTATGTTCACATGGTGTAATTTCGGCTCGCATTTAGCTGCGTATTTGTGCTCTAATACGTGCGAAATTAGAGAACTATTACACCTCCTCTCCCCGCTCCTACAATACGATCGTATTGTACGCGCGGGGAGATAAGTGACATGTCAGTTACTTGCGCTGAATACGCACCACGAGTAATGAATGTCAATGGGGCCGGCGGGATGCTGGCCCCCCGAGCTGCAGGAATACGCGCATATCAGCGCGAGCTCCCGAAAGACACGATGTATTGCGGCGCGTACTGTACACGCCGCAGTACATTGTGTGAACATAGCCTAAGGGTGTTTTTACATGGTGCGGTTTTGGTGTATTTTGTAGTGCATTTTTTCATTTCCAGTACTGCACTGCAATTAAATTGTCTTTATTACAAGCAAGCTTCTTTCAGTTATCTTAATTGTTTGGAAAGGTGTTACAAATGAGTATTTTGAATTACTGTGTTTATAATCTGCAAGACTTTAAACACAATAATTGATTACTTACTTCTTAGGGTGCTTTCGCAATGTGCGTTTTTTGGTGCATTTTTTAACGCGTTTTTGGATGTGTTTTTTGTGCAGAAATGTACAGCATTAATTACTGTACCTTTCTGCACAAAAAAAATCCAAAAATGCGCCCAAAAATGCACCAAAAATGGAGCTGCATTTTTTATGCGTTTTATGTGCAGAAACGCACAGCGATTAATGCTGTACATTTCTGCACAAAAAAACGCATCCAAAAATGTATAAAAAAATGCACCAAAAACACGCTCCGTGTGAAAGCACCCTTACTCCTTTCCAAACAATTTAGATAACTGAACAATTTTGTGGTAATAAAGGAGTTGTTTTTATAGTCTGCAAGTGAAAAAAAACACCCCAAAAAACCACCCCTTTTGTGAAAGCTCCCTAGCCTTTTTATTTAAGCCCATTCAAAAATTAGACTATGTTCCACGCTTAACTGCGGGGTAATTCTTCCCGCAATTACCCCTTTTGTGGCCCCCTTTCCCCGGCCTTTAAATTAAACTTGCTTCCGCGGGCGTTTTTACTCGCTGGTAATTCCTGTCAATTATCTCCCCCCCCGGCGGATTCGGGGCGAAGAGGGGACGAATCCATGTTCTCTATGAAAAAATGGGATTACCGTAATGAGGGGCCCATTTTCAGCCTTTTAATTTGCGCCCGGCGCGTTTTACGGACCAAAAAATGGGCCCCTTTTTAAAACCCGTGTGAACAGGGCCTTTTTAAAAAGGGTTTTTTTGGGAAAAAAGGGGGCAAAAAGTTCCAGGGCATTTTTTTCAGAGATTTTCAGAGATCACTTTTTTTCAGAAGGTGTTTGCTTTGTCCCAGTGTTAGGGTTGTTTTCAACGGGCCCCGTTTTGGATCTATCCAAAAAAGGGAATGCAATTTTGGATAGCTCCACAAGAGGACCGCAGGCGCAATGCAAAAACCGCAGCGGTGATAACTCTTGGGGCCCCACTGAGGGGTTTTCATTGCCGGCAGTGATAATCTCACTGCTAATTGTTGATGCGTTTCTGGGTCGCCCTGATGGCCCCAAGTAGCGTCAGAAAAGGGATGTTATACGGAGGCAAGGCCTTTTGTGAACATCCCTTTTGGCTAGGTTTTGCTTTAAACATTATCCCTTTTAGATGTCGAGTTGGAATGTGATTAAACTGGTATCAAACATGACATATTAAACTTGGGAACTTGATTTTTTTTTTTCATCGGGGCCTAAAGGTTACACCTCTGGCTGATGAGTTGTCTGTTCAAAAGCTGCGGACCAAAACCAAAATTGAAAAAATATTGCCGGTCCTAAATGTCAAAATAAATCCTTTTAAAACCTTTAACCCTTTCTGAATTTAAAATCCCCGGGAAACACTTTTTACATCTGCCTTCAGCGGCCAGGACTGGAGAAACTCCCATTTCAGCTGTTTAACTAATTTGATGTATGCCGTTTTCCCCTTTTCATCTTTGGCAAAGCGGGGGTGTAATAGAAGAGTTATAATCGTACTCTATACTGCAATATGTTTGTATTGCAGTATAGTCTTCAAGCAATTGCACCCCTTCGTACTCGTACTCAAGGGTGACTTAAAAATGAAGTAAACAAAGAATGAAAGTTTTGAAGACATATAATCATTTAAAAAAATTCACAATGCCACCATTTTCCATACACAAATCTAAAACAATATGAAAAATTAAACAAAATTAATATTGCCGTCTGTAAAATATGATATCTTGAAACATATTTAGTCCTTACAGTGAATACAGTAAAAAAAAAATGCCAAAATTGTCAGTTTTTTTTTGGTCGCCTTACCTGCTGAAAATATTGGTGAAAAATGTTCCCAAAATTAAAAATAGATTTTTTATTTTTCTACAGTTCCAGGGGCGAGAAATAAAAAAGTTTTTGGGGAACAGAAAAAAATGTTGTGTAATCTTTTAAAAAATGGGGTTTTTTTATATTTTCAAAACTACTAAAACATGGGAAGAGCAGGGTGAAGCCATCTTGTAGAGCCGGGTGTATTTTTGGAAACGGCGCCGAAAAACCGCTCGGCCATTCCCCTTTGTATTTTATTAAAGAAATTAATCCAATCCTGATCCAATGTAGACCAGCATTTGGGTGACAGCTAAAGTGCCTAAGGTGGCATGAACACTAAATATGGTCCTACAGATAGGTAGACCTCTTTTAGATAGGTAGCCCCCCCCCCCAACTCCCACACCCTACATTCTCTCTCTAGGTAGACAGGACGCCCAATATATGGTAAGTCCCCAGTAGGTAAGGCCCGAGAGTGGCAGACAGGCAAGGCCCCAGGTAGGTACATACAAAAGGCCCCAGGTAGAAAGGTAAGCAGGTTGCATGGCCCCATGTACGAAGGTAGGCAAGGTCCCTTGTAAGTAAGTAAGTAGTCAAACAGGGCAACATATAAGTAGGAAGGCAGTGTCACAAGTAGGTAGGAAGGCCCTATGTAGATTGGTAAACAGACAAGACCCATGTAGGTAAGTAGTCCCCTGTTAGGTAGGCTGGTAGGCCCCAGGTAGGTAGGTATGTTAAATGAAGGGAAGTAGGACCCCGTTAGGTAGTTTGGTAGGCCCTATGTAGGTTTGTAGGCCTCAGGTAGGTAGTGCCATTGTTAGTGAAAAAAAAAAAAAAAAAAAAACCTCACCTCTCTCCATTCCCGCGATGAATCACAAGCCGGCTTCTCCTGCAAAGGCTTGGCACAAGCAGCATGATGATATGATGTCATCACGCTACCTGCATCAGGACGCACTGCTGGCCTCTGGTAGGTCTTGGGCCTAAGGCTTATTCATACCTCCCAATTTTTAGAAATTGCATAGAGGGACGCATCAGGCCACACCTCTAACCAGGCACAAAACATGACATCACACCAAAACATGCCTCTAGCCATGCCCAAATGCATACATGGAAACTTATTAGATAACCAAAAAGGGACACATTTTCACGATTGCATTGTATCCAATGATGAAATATTAAGTAAGTTGTTATCTAATATACAGCAAGGAAGCAATTGTTTTAAAGCAAGATAGTTTATTGATGCAAATCTATTTCCCAAATGAAAAAGAGGGACATTTATAGAGGGTTAAAAATAGGGACTGTCCCTCCAAAATAAGGACACTTGGGAGGTATGGTTACGCGGTCAAATAGCAGGGCAGGGAGCTGGTGGCTCTCTGCTACACCAGGGGTTTTAACTGTTTGTGTGACATGAGAGTTAAATAAACATATGTCTTGGGCGTTCTGAGGTGTGTTGTGCAATCGGGCTAAGCCTTCCAGGTAGTTCCACCCCTGCTCCTTTGTATTTTAGTTGCACACTAGTTTATTGGTGTCAGTGCTGTCATTGAATAAGAACCTTCTTCTTTACATTCATAGGCTGGAAATCTGCACATAGCTAGTCCTGATCTCAGCTAAAATGTGGATATAGTTGTATCTAGTCTAAACAATACTCTGTGAGCTAAACTCATCAACAGATAGCTTTCTTTGATAATAAGTAATATATGACTTGGGAGTCCAGAGCATTGTGTTAACTGGATACCATTGTGTTCTTTTCTCGGTAGATAGACAGTTTTAGAACTTTTCATTATACAGCGATAAAACTTCACATAAAATCAAAAACCCTCTGCAGAGAAATGCTGATAATTTAAATGCAGCTACTGTTTGCTACTACTGTCACTCAGCCGTTACTACTATCTGTGACATTGTGTTTTTATGATCTTGCATCCTGCCAGCATTTCATGATGCCGTGACATGTAACCATGATTCCAGTTACCACATGTTCATAGCATCAGTCCGCAATCCTGATGGCTTCATGGGTTACTGCGCCCTCAATTACAGCTCTTTCCAAAAGGTAAGTCTCACAGTAAGGGACTGATTATCAGATTTATTAAAGACCTAATTCATGCATTCCCCCCCTCCCACTAGGGAGCTGGATTCCCCTGTTACAATAGCAGCTGCTCCTTAATGGGCTACTACACAGAACCTGGAAATAATCAAGCGGTCAGAACTTTTTTTCCTGAACACTGGCCTCGATTCAATTAAGTCGTATGTTTTTTACAATATTTTTTCGGTGATTTTGGTGATATAAGCTGTTGAGTTTATTAGTAGGATGAAATATTGAATAGTAATTTTTTAAATTTTTGTAATTTGATGATGAAAATTTAGACTAAAAGGGTTTGGGTAATTAAATAGTTGTCTATGCTGCCTACAATGGGCATTGAGCATCAGGACTGGGAGGGGCGAATCGTTTTCTAACGAAGGGGAAAATTCGTTTTAGAATTTCAGGAAAAACTTGGGTTTCGGAACGAAGTCGAACTTTGGGGTATTTTCGGGTAAAGAAGTGTGCTTTTCTTGATAAAAGGGGCTGCGGCACATGGCGCTAATGGGGCAACCCTTTGGGGGGGAAGAAGGGCATACCTGATGCAGTGCAGAGTGAAGCCAATCAGAGCCGGGGGATTCTGTGACGTCACGCACTATATAAGGAGAGCGCGCCGCTGGGAGCTCACATCCTCTCATGTACTGACAGGGAAGGTCCCTTTGCGGGTGAGCGCTTTTGAAAAAATGTTTTTTACACGCGATTTTTGGGGGGTTTTCAGTTTCTAGAGACGTTCTCGAATGTTCTATTTCTGATTTTTTGGGGTATTTGGGTCTGAAATCCCGTTTTGGTCCATCGCTGTATAATTCAATATCCCCGTGGGGGTCTAAGCCAGTTCTGTTGTATTCATTTAAAAAAACCGCGTTTTTACAATACAAATACATTCATTTTTTTGGTGCTAAATTCTATTTCGCAAATTTTCATCCGGGGTTAATTAAACGTTGTTTTGGGCTGTGCTGACAAAAATAAACCGTCTTTTCAACGCCAAATTTATTTTTTTTTTTGGTAGCCTAATTCACAAGCAAAGTTTTTTACAATTTTTTTCTTGTTGTGGGCGTAGAAAATACGCCTTGTAACACGTACAAGCTCTAGTTTGGGTGGCTCAATTCTATTGGGCCAATTTTTTCCAGGGGTTAATTAACGTTGTTTTTTCTGGGGGTGTGACAAAAAAAAGTTTTTTTTCAACGCCAAAATTTTTATTTTTTTTTTGGTTCCTAATTCACAAGCAAAGGTTAATTACAAATTTTATCTCTTGTTGTGTGGGTAGAAAATAACCCTTGTAACACGCTACAAAGCTACTGTTTTGTGGTGGCTCAATTCTATTGGCAATTTTTCATCCAGGGGTTAATTAAGCGTTTTTTTTGTGGTTTTTGCTGACAAAAAAAACCCTTTTTTTTAACGCAAATATATATTTTTTTTGGTACCCAATTCACAAGCAAAGGTTAAAATTCAATTTTTTCTTGTTGTGGGGGGTAGAAAATACGCCCTTTTTAAACGTACAAAGTATAGTTTGTGGTGGCTCAATTTTATTGCGCAATTTAATCCCGGGGTTTAAATTAAGCGTTGTTTTGTGGTGTGTGACAAAAAAAAACGTCTTTTTTCAACGCCAAAACTTATATTTTTTTTGGTAGCCCAATTCACAAGCAAAGGTTTAAATTTCAATTTTATCTCTTGTTGTGTGGGGGTAGAAAATACACCCTTGTAAAAGCTACAAAAACTATAGTTTGTGGTGGCTCAATTCTATTGCGCAATTTAAAACCGGG